>WBMY01011602.1:0-51726 GCA_013397315.1 Donacobius atricapilla
TCCAAGTTATACTAACTCAGAGGCAGAGGGGTCATATTTTCCGTTCCAAGAGAGGTTCCTGGGTTCCTTGGTAGACACCTGTCTTTCAAACCAAGACAGCCTGCTGTGTCTTTGAGAATTTATTTTCATAGAATTGCTTATGTGGAAGCCCACAGTGGAAATAAACCTCCCTATTTACCGCAATCCAAATGGAGCCAACAAGATTTCTTTTCTCTTTAGAAAAGAGGATCTAGTTTCTTTTTCAATTTGCTTGGACAGCAGCTTTCAGAACCTTATCTTTTAACTGAGATATGTGCAGATCAGATCCAGTAGCTACAGCAGAGAGATTATTAACCGTCATGATTACTGACACACTCAGTGATTTAGAATCTCTTGACCTTCAAGTGCATTGGAAAGCCCATCTGCTTGGACAGGCTTTTGCCTGATAGGGGGCCTTCTTTGTCTAATTTCAGTGTCATCCCTTTTGTCACGTTAAATAAATTTCATATGCATGCATATAGTGCTGTTCAGTGCATAACACTGTTTTCCTCAAGTCCTGTCCCTAAAAACCTCATGTAACTTTGAATATAATGTATGCCTGTCTCTGCTACTGACTGGAGACCCATGTAGCTAAAACTGTCTTCCTAAATGCTGGCTAAGGGAGAAATTTTGACAATTACACCATCATTTCACTCTTTTAATAGCTTTACTATTGGCTGTCCCAATGCATTAATTTAGAATGAAGATAAACTGAATTAGTCATATCTATAAAAGCTCTTCAGGGTTGCACTTGTTATACTAAACTGAAGGATTTCCAGCTGGTATGGCAGCTTGTGAGGCTTTTTTGGAAGAAATGTCATGTAATTTACCAATAGGTACAAAATAAGAGTTACTTCCAATTTGTTTTACAGGTTTTACTACATCAGTGGTAAGTGCAGTTGCTCGAGGAGGTTGGGAAAGATGCTGCTAATAGAGTTCATAAAAACCACCACGTTTAATACCTTGGTGTACCCATTTCACATGGAAAATAGAATAGGTAATGTCTTTTCCCATACATTTTGGTAAACAGTTAAAGATAATGAATACCTAGTGATGTGAGTGAGTTCTTTAAAAAGCATGTTTTAATTCCTATAGTTGCATACATAAAACAGAGAATCCAGGAATCCATGTCTGTAATCTTGGATGGTGAATGAGTTACTAGTCTGAACCATCACCTTTAAACTCAATGTTTAAATTGTGGGTCTTTTCATTCACCCTGGTCAATGAATGAATTCTGCAGTGATAAAAGCAATAGTCATGTTGGGAGTTGCACGATCTCAGGCTAGGCTTTACTCTTAAAATGAAAATCCTTGAATTCATTTTGTTCAAGTACATTATGTAGCCCAATGTTTTGTTAAGAACATCAGAAGTCACTGTCCTTTGGTAAAGAACACTTTGATAAAGGACAGAGCCTGTCACAGACTCAGACTAGATGGTTTTCATTCCTCACATGTTATGAAGAAGAACATTTAAAAGTCAGTGATTATTTTCCTCAGCAATGTTTTCACTTATTCGAAACTGGAAAAAATAAGTTGTTGCCTCCAAAACATTTCTGACAGTCAACTAAAAAACTGTCTACTTTTAAAAAAAATCTTCTTTAAAATGTGCTGAAAAAATGAAATTAAGTGTTTTGCCAGTCTACTACTAGAAATCTGAATTTAGCTATCTTCACTTAATAAAATAGAATATCTAAAGACAATGGAGCCTAAGGACCAAGATGTAATGTGACCTAATGGGAAGCACAATAAAAAATTGTGTGTAAGTTTGCTCTAGAGATGGAGTGAACTATCTTCACTACAAAATACAATCTCTCTGCCTTAGGATTCTTAGCAAGAGGTTTGCCCCCCTCTCTTTCCTTTATGTGTGGTAAAACCTTGGTTATTACACTGACTGGATTAGATGTTTTATAGTATCAAATTATCAAATATAATTTGAACTATATCAAAGGGATGTATTGTTTATAGTCTAGTAAAAATTCTTTAAGTAGCTGCAAAGAAGTCTTGATTTCCTGGATTTCAGGTACTTAAATAATAATTTCTATTTTGTCATAAATATTTAATATGCCATATAAGTATCTTTAATTTATCATCTTTAATAGTTGCAGTGGGTTTTCACAGAAAGTAGCCCACAGATCGTAAATTTGTTCAGTTCTTGGCATTGGCTTTATTTTTTTTCTAAGAAATGTTAGCATTGTCCAGGATACTCGATCAAAAAACTCCCCTTTTTTCCAGAGTTTCAAATATTTCAAACACTCAATGAAAGATAAGAACATGAGATGCTACATGCATTTCTGGTTTAGGTGAAATGAAATTTTTCCACTTGAAGTAGAGCTCATAAGGGAGAACTGCTAAGACTATTCCTGTTCTTCCTTAGTATCTGATGAAATTGTCCATTTCAGATTTTTTTCCCTGAATTTATTTCAAGGAAGCCTTGAAGTGTTAAGAGTTCCATTATCACTTCCTGCACACTATCTCCACTGTTTTCTCTTTTATTTCCATAAGTTTTATCACCTTACTATATATTCTTAAATCTAAGTAAGAATATTAAGTCCAAAACTTTTCCTACCAGTAAATTCTTTTTTTTCTTCTAAAATGGAGTCATAGCCCGAATTTAACATAGTTGCATTTTTCAAGGTACTGAGGAGCTTTTTGTGAACTTAGATCCAGCATTTCAACAGACCTAAATATTTTAAGTATTTTTAGGAGGTTAGTTTTGAAAATGTAAGGACAGAGATGAAATTTTGGCCTGATTAAATTCTATGGAAGCAGGATTTAATTCTGCAGTTTCAACTCTATGGAAACCCTTTTCTTTCCCATTCATATATTAATCAAGTTGCCCTCATGAAATCAGACCTACATGAAGAAAGTGCATTATGACCAGACAATATTATTGCATAATAGTTATAATTTAGTTTCACCTCTTTCTTAGTTTCACCAAAAGCTCATTTTCTGCCAGTTGATCTGAAGTCAAAATGGGTCAGTTGGTATATTAAAGATATAATAAGGCGCTGTTAAAAATGCCTGAAAAATTCAGTTCTGAACATAACTGAAGGCTTCTTCCTTTCACTTTCACAATATAAATCATTTACATTATCTAGGTCTTCTGAATATCAAATTATCTATGGAGGAAATCATATAAAGAGGCTTCTTTCATTATTAGAATGACTGCAGGGAATGGTCAGTCACTAGAGTGAACGGTATGTAGGGTAAAATAATAAAATGTGGAGATTGGATATTATGTCATTTCAATCAGGTTTGAAAGTAGTAAACATACAGGAGCTAAAGAGCTAGAACTTTGACTGCTGGAGCCTTGAATTTCCTACTCCTTATTTCTTCTTATTTCTTGTTTCTGCTGGACACATAAAATTGTAAACATCATGTCATTCTATGGAAACATATCTATACATTGAGAAAGATATCTCCCTTATTTTTTACCTTTAGCAATTACCTTGAATTATAAAAGGATGCCAGATTAGAGTACCCTCAGATTAATGTGACAAAAGTCTTATCCTAGACAGTTATGTCCTTAAATATAACTCAGTCAATGTTGTTTTGACTTGATTGCTACTAAGCAGATTTCATTTCCAAGGAAAGATAGTCTGATGTGTAGTACGTAGAAGGTAACATTCTGGGTTTTTTTCTCCTTGTCATGACAAATTCCTCGAGCAGGGTAAAACAAAGTTTTCAGAACATGCTTAATCCTCTGACACTATTCTTTGGATGTGTATTATATAATTATTTTCTAATAGGTCACTGAAATGAAAGGGTTATTTGGTACTGCCAGGGCAAACTTAAAATCTGCTCTGATCCTTGTCTCTGAAAATACTGGCCATATAAAAGTGGTTAACAACAACTTTAACCTGCTTCGCAACTGCTTAAAAATCTATTCCACAAGAAGTTTGCAAGGCTTAATTACTGTTATTAAAGAGTAAATGTACCTAAAGTACACTTAATTTCATATTTTTGCTTGATTGTAACCTCTGTTCTGTGCTCTTTTGTTTAACAGTTTCTCTACCTTCCTTCGGCTCGAATAATTTCATTTTTTTTTAAACTTTTTTTCACAACCTGAAGAAAACTCAAAATAAAATGGGAAATATTATTAGACTTGTCATTTTGAGTTTCCATTTCCCAAAAGCATTTTTAAGGTGAAATTACTTTTTTTCCTCTTACTGAGCTCATATTATCCAGATAACAGAGGAAAAATTTGGTGTCTTCTCCTTCATTCCAGAGTAGTAATACCACATGGGAAGCCAAAGTGAAGTTCCAAAGTATTCTGTCCTGACTGGACTGTGCTGGTAGCAGATCAAGAGTGACAAACCCTGTCACATGAGTGACATGAAACAAATAAGTCTTTACCCATGTCACTGGAAAGAGCTTAAGGATGCTCTATGTTAAAACAATATTTTATGTTTATTGACTAAAAATCATCAGTGAGCTGAAGAAATGTTGAGGGGGTGTTTCCAAGGAATAATAGCACTGACTAGAAACATATTCCTTATGTGTTTTCTTTAAAAGTTAATGTCTTTTCTTTAAAAGTCAAGTTCTCTCCTTTGTCCAGGCAGGAGATCTAATCCACTGTTCTGAGCAAATGTCTGGGAATGGAGAGGGCTGTATTTTCTACTCTTACTGCAGCCTGCATTACAGGTATGTATGTTCTACAAAAAACATCCATCTCTGTCTCATTTGTTTTCCTGTCTGAGAAGCCAATTATTAGAGGCTGTTTAACATTTTGTCTGGTGCTGGCAAACAAGTTGTCCCACTGGTGTATGTGGAATAGAAAGCATTATAGCCTTACCCTTTTTGTGTCCTATCCCTTGGTAGATTGGACCTGAGAACAGCCCATCTTTTCCTCTGCCTTTATTTCTATGCCTGTGCCTTTATTTCCTACTACCTTATATTAAGGCAGTAGTTGGGCTTATAAAGCAGAAATAAAGTATCCTTATTGAATGAAAAGGGCCTAAAATGTCAGGAAAACAAGGAGAATGTATGAGCCTGTTCTGGGGATGTCCATCAACACCCTCGTATTACCTGAGGCCTCTTACAGTTACACCTTTGGCATGAAAATAGAGTCTATCCTTCCAAAATAATTAGGGTGAGAGTTGCACAAGGAAATTCCCTCTTGCAGAAAGATGTTTGAGTTCTCTGGTCATGTAGTTCATGAATGCATCATTAAAGTAATCATTAAGGTACCATTGCAGAACTGATCTTTAAAACCTGACGTTAATCAGGTATTTGACTGTTTTGAAATGTTATAAAATGTGGGGTTTTAAAGTGCAGTCTGGGTGGGGTTTTTTTTGTTTTTTTTGGTTTGAGTTTTTTTTTATGTTCTATAGCTGTATCATAACATCTATTAAAAAAAAAAAAAAAGAGGAAGAATCATAAAGCAAACCACATAAACATAGCAACGTAGTCACTGCAGTCCAGCTTCCTTCTGCTAATATTTCTCCATTCACAATAAATACCAACAAAAATCATCTGTATTTTGCTTTCTGTTCACAAATTTATGTGATCTTTTCAGAGTTACCAGGTGGAGACCACATAGCTCCAGTCACAATGGAAAACTTGTGAAGCTGCTGTCCTATATTTCTGCGTGTTACAACACCTACACACACACTGCCATCATGTCCTACTGTCAGAACATACTAAAGCAGTGTCATTTATAGGGTTATTTTTGCTTCTCTTAATACCAAGAAGAACTGTCCTTTTGTTCATTAGTTTTGCTTTAAAAACCCAAACAGGCTAGCTGGGGGATGATTTCACAGCCCATGTGGTCCATCTGTTTTGGTGCTTAGCAATCCCTGCTGTCTTCCCTGTCCAGCTAAAGACCTTTGGGGTGTTTTTAATCTTATCTGTGTTGACAGGAAGAACAGATTATTTTCTTCTTCTTTTCAGGCACTTGCTGTGTATATGAAGTCTCATACTTCATCTCTTCTCTCTATATTAAACAAATCTCATTTCTTCAAACCATGCTTATATCTTATGTTTCCAGGTTGCTTATTATTCTTGCATTCCCTGGATTTCTCTCCAGTCATTCTACCAATTGCTTAAGTTAGACACAGTCTGCAGCTGAGATACTACAAGTACCACATGCAGTGAATTGATTACTTTGGCTTTCCTATGTCCCACAATGTTTGCTTTTCTCCCAGAAGTGCAATATTCTTGATTTTTCTCTAGTTGAAATCAAACGTCTTTTTGAAGAAATTGACAGAGAACCTGCATTTATAAATATCAGGTTGCTTCAATAATATAATAATTTGTTCTAATCCTGTCTTCTGATGTTTTTCAGACTTCAAAGTGGTGTTGTTTTGTAACTTAATAAATAAATGCATTCATCACTCAGGTTTTCATTGTATTTTAAGATGACATGAGGAAAACATCTCTGAATCAAAGTCTCCCCATCTTTGCAAGTAAGCAGTCCAATTTTGAAAATGCCTGAATGCAACAAACATTAACATCATTAATGGAATTTAATAACAATGCTTGACCTGTAGGATAAGATTCATAAGGGCTAATGATAGAATAGCAATAATAACTTTTTTATTAGTGATACATTCTTTACATACTTAACAACTTTACCACTTATGTATATTTGCAAGAGTCATATGGAACACACCCAAACCATAAGTTAATAGTAGTTCAGCAATAACAACACTGACTTGGGCTTGTGCATCATCACAGGCAATATTCAGGTTCTGTTCACAGTGGGAGAAGAGCCAGTACTTCAGCAAGTCATTCACTTATAACAATCTTATACTTAGGAGCGAAGTACCAAAGGTCTCTTAAAAATATCTCCTTAATTCATAAATGGAAATGTTTTAAATGAATAGGTGATAAATGGCTTACTGGTTTGACTAGTATCCCGCAAGTAGAAGCAACATAAGTTGAACAAGGTGTCACTTAATGTCTGATCTCCCTAGATGGAGGCTCCACTTGTTCTGGATAGCCCAGCATTGCTTAAGATAATACACTTTTAATTCAAGTGATGGTAGGCACAGGCCTTCTGTCAAAACCAGCACTGGGAGTAGAAATACTGAGTGGTTGGCTGTAGGTCACTTTTCAAGTAAGCAGCTGGGAAGAGGGGCTGAAGCCAGCAAAATGAAAATAAAAAAGTTAGAATGGAGGAAACAGCAAACACAGAATATGATGAATTATACAAATCAGCTGAAGTAATAAAGCAAAAGAGGTCGTAGTAAAAGCTAAGTTTACAGCTAGCAGTACTGAATAAGGCAGCAATTAAAGAGATAAAATTTCTCAGCTCTGGAATGCAGGAGATGTGATGCAGGGAAAACAACATAAGAGAAAATCTTGGATAGCTCACCTCAATCAACTCAACTCTTCACAAATAATGGCAAAGGTCTCCCTAAGGATAAGCTTATCCACTGGGACAGGCATGGTCTCCGTTTTCTTTAACCGGCATTGAATTCAATACCCAGAAGCATTTTCTAGAGTATCAGAAGATAAAAGTGATAGGGAAAATCTGCTCTAAAGTTCATGTGTGATTGTCACTAGTAGGAATTGCTATTTCATGAACTGTTAATCTCAAGTGAACATTAAGACTAATTTGAGGGGGCAGACTCCAATAGTTAACAATTCACAACTAAAACATTCACAGGAAAATCCTATAACATGCATCTGTGCTTCCTTTCTGCAATTGGCTCAAGCCAGAGAATCTGTATCCACCTGTCTGTCTCTCTCCTCTTCCTCTCACACAAACCATCATGAATAGATATTATTTGCAGGCTGAGTCCTTCACTTTAGTGAATGTGATTAATTATGATCCTGCGAATTCTGAGTCACAAACACTCATAACCTTTTTTTGCATTAAAACTCAAGTATGAGTACCGTTAGCTATTTAAAAGTATCAACTTTCCAAAAATAAATAAAAATGAAAAATAAGTGAGGTCACAGACAGCTCAGTGCTAATGAACCTTTGAAAATGGGATGTGTAGCTCTATGATTCAGGGTTCAAAAGAAAAATAAAAGCAAAGGAACTGTAGTCTTAAATAAATACTCAGAAATCTTTAGGATGCACCTCACAATTTTTCAGTGGGAATATTGGTGAACTAATTAGTATTAGTTCATACCAATGAACTATATTGGTTCATTAGTATTTATTTTATTTTAGTTCCCAGAAACTAATCATGGACCAGGGCACCTCAAGCTGGACACTCGAATGTCCATGGTCAAACAGATGCAGTGTAATGAGGAAGTCAGTGGTCCTCTGGACTGGCCTGGCAGCCACTCTTAGCATGAACCATATAAATTATAGTTCTTCTCTTCATTGGCCCACTCTGAAATGCTCAGACTGTGATTCACATTCATCCCCTGATACTGAAAAGTAGAACACATCCCTTTGAAGTGCTCCAAGCAAAGGCAATGCAGAAATAAATCTGAAACCCTTTTGTTCCTGTCCTGAATTTGTTTCTAATCACAGATGGCCAAAGTTGCCTATCAGCAAGACAGGACTTTGTGCCTGGTGCTGGCAGTTTGTTCTGCACATACCTCAGATCTGGGCAGACTTAAGATGGGTTGTTCAAGCCACGGGAGGATCACCAGCATCGAGGGGCAGACTTTGCTGATGATCCCTGAGTCAGTGAAGGATAAACTCAAGATCAGATTTCCTTAGTAATGTAAGCAATATAACTGTTGGTTGCGTCTGCGGCTTCCTGACAGGCGATTTTTTCCCTGGGGAAGAGAACATGGAACTGCATGAAGTACTTACTCTTACATAGTTTAACATATTCTGGCCTTTCTAACAAACACACAAACTGTTCTGATAGTTTTGTAAATACTGCATTGCAGGCATAAAACCAGATTTTAAGGTTTAGGTATGTATCTCTAATCTCTGTCCCTGCAGGATATTGTAGTAATGATGATTTTTTTTGTTTGGAGTTTAATTAAGAAAAAGTTAAGCTCTACTTACTTGTGTTCTTACAATTAAATTCAAATAGGTTTAAAAGAACCTGCTTTACTATGCAAAGCTGAAGAACACTGACAATCCAATAAAAAACAAATGTATTTAAAAGCAGCTTAACTTCTAAATAAAGCAGAGGCAACAAGCCACACAACAGGCTGTTTCGAACTGATTTGCAGGGGCTGAAGTGATGGGTAATAATTAACTTTAAATCTCATTCAAAATAATGGATACTAAAAAGTTTTATGTCTTAATCCACTATCCTGGTGGTCATACAAATGGATAACTGTTCATATTGCCACAGGTCTTTTTCTTAGTGCTTTCACTGACTCTGATATCCTTGTACATTTCCTTTAGTTCATTTTTTCCTCAGCAATTCTTGGTTTGTTTTCCATTGCTTGTTGAACCTGCTCATACATCCAGACCATCATATTTGACCTGACCCTGAACGAGTACAGCATGAATACGCATTCTACCATTTTATCTGTCCTTAAGTCATGGTGTGGAACACATTATCCTACACGCAAATGCGTATGCATGCAAATATCTCATTATGAAAGTAATGAGAACTAGATGAAAATAAAGCACAGTTTTAATATTCATTAAATTAATCATGTGAAAGCCTTGCATTAGCAATTCTATAGCATGGAGGAGTGTTATCTTAAGAAGTTTCTCTAAGGGAACATCAAGGTTTTCAGTATAATTTTGTGTCTCTTTTCAGCTTGGTACCCTTAGCATGTGTGTATTCTCATCAAGATAAATCAGACTGACTAGGGCATACTAAATCAGGGTTTTTCAATGGAATTTTCAAAAGTATCAGAGGAATTTTGAAAATCCATTAAAAGGCACTATTTCCATCACATCTGATTCCTGACTGAATGTGCATGACAGAAAAGCCTACAAGTCTTGTGAGGAGGCTTTTATGAATATTAGGAGACCATTTTGGTACAGAGGAATTAAATACAAACAGTTCATGTGTGTGAGTCTGTTTGAATGTCATAGGAAAAATATATCTTATCCACTAAAAGAGGAATTTTCTAGATGAAATAGAATGAAATTAGTTCAGAGATACACAGTTTTATCAATTTCCCTGCTGTATGCTCAAAAATTTACGATAAATTTAGGGGACCTGTGACTTTAAATGACAGTGAAAATATATCATTGCTGTGAACGGGAGATTCCATGGCTTTGCTTCAGTCACAGTCCATTACTAATTACTGCTAAATATCTTGCCTCCAGTTTATGACTCAGAAGTCTCAACTGGTACACACCAGACCACAACATCAGAATGTGTTCTATCTATTTAACCATAAACGAGCAAGAGAAACAATAAGAAGAAAAGAAATCCTGCAGGTAACATTTTGCTTGATGTCTTTTGCGATGAGGAATATTCATGACCATTTGACTTATTTGGACACTTGATACACTGAGTTTTAGATTGAGCCTGAAAGACTCAAGCTTAGGTTTACTGCAAAATACAATTCTGAAATATGCTACAGGCATATCTCTGATATATTGTTACTATAAAACTTCAGGACCAATTTAATATTAGTACAAACAAATGATTATTCTGAATACAACAGTTTTGCTGTGGGACACTTAATTTTCCTCTATATAGCTTGGAGACAAAATCCTGACAGTATTGGGTAGTCCCATGAGTTTCTGACTATGCCAGATGACAGACTTTTACTAACCATCAAACCAAGAACAGGCTGTATCATTTTGCAGCCTGAATGGTAGGAGATAACTTACTGAAAAGAGCTGCTCCCAGGAAATTATTCCAGATTGAGTGACCCTGAGTTAAGTCCATTCCAAATTAATAGAAAAATAAACCAAGTGGATTACTAATTACAGCTTTTTAATTATTTCAAAAGGGCAAGCTTTGAGAAATTAAGGGAGCTCATCAGAGAATTCAGCTGTGCTGAAGAGCTCAAACTCTTCAGTGTCAATGAGGCTTGATGTTTTTGAGCTTGTTATTAATCAAAATTGCACAGCTTCCCAGAGTTGCCTCTACAAACTTTTGAATTTCTCAAGGAAATAGTTTCAAACCTACTGGGTGAGTGACTGCTCAAGAGAATATTACAGCTCTGAGAGATGAGGTAATATTTTGCTGCAACTGAAAGGCTGTTAGATAAAAGAATGAAAGTTGTTGCTTCTATGTGTGGAAATTTATGGTTTGGATTTGTTCCAGTTAACTTGTTGGGTGTTGCTGTGAGCTGGGAGAGAGGTAGGGTTGAAGACCTGATCAAAAAGAAGGAGGATGAGAGGGGAGGGGACACAAAAGTAGGTGGTAAGGAGAGATGTAATTTCCTGAGTACCCATCTGATGGGAAAGGGGACAGGGAGCCCCCTGGCCGAGAAAGGGTATAAAAAATTGACATTTTGGTGGAGGGTGTGTGTGTTCAGCTAACGGGGGAGAGAGGCACACGGCTGGCTCAGCTGAATCAGTACAAATAAACAATTTACTTTCGCTTCAAAGACTTTGTCCCCACTTCATTGTGTCCAAAAGGGAGTTTATTTCTGTGGCAGGATGTGTCCCCCCCGCCCTCTGCCACAGATAGTTCGTACATATGGAAGAGATAACTCAGGGTCAAGGGTCATCTCTGGCACCAAAAGGGCTGAAGCCTCAGCTAAGAACCAACATCTTATTCTGGAGAGCAGATATGGGCAGAGATAAAAGAAATATTCTTGACTGAGAGACACTGTTTTACAAACTATAAAAGTCACACAGGCTATCACAGATGCCTCTTACACACACCCCCCCCAACGGTGTGGGAGACTCCTCCCTGGAGTTTGGATCCAGATTCTGTGGCTGCTTTCCAGGGAACTGAGGGAAAGGATCTCCATGTGTGCCCCACCAACAACTGGATGGTAAGATACCTTGAATCCTAAGTTATATTCTTCACGAGTTATAAAATTAATGGTACCTTGAACCTTGTGCTGTACATACATACTAGTAGTTTCTTTTTGTCCTTATTCCTGTGTAGTATTAGTTTGTTTATTAAGTCTGTTAGTTTTGTATCTATTAAATAAATAATTCATTCTATAATAGACTGAATCAGCCATTATTAGAGAACCTGAGAACAAGAGTAGGTTTTGGGGTGCTGGTCACCCCAATAAAGCTCCTGCCTGCTGCTGGAGGCTGGGCAAAAGGCAGAGACTTATCTAAACCCCTACCACTATTCATAACAACTTGTAATACTATTATGCAGGGAGGCTGTAGGGAATGGAGGGAGAGATTGGTCAGCAAACAAATGTGATTCAGAAGTCAGAAAGCTTATTAAAAACATAAGAACTGGCAAAAAAAAAAAAAAGTATTCTGGTAAAATTAAAACAATTAAATCTGGTAAAAAAAAAATTAAAAAAAAAAAAATTAAAAATTCCCTGCAGTAAAAAATAATTTCTACCTTCAATGGGAAATATGTTGCTTGTTTTTCAATGAAGAAAATGTTGAACTGGAAGAGGAGACAGGCCATTCCATGATAAAAATTATCAAAAGAGCCCTGAAAAGTTGCTACGCTGGGCCAATAATTAAAGGGGTGTTTTTAAAAACTAAAATACTTACAGCATGATGTCGCATATGCTTGGTAGGAATTTGTAATAGATATTCTGATTTAGTAGTGAATGTTATGTTTCCTTTAATATTGTGATCCATGCAATGGATCTGTGCAATGGCCATCTTAATCGAAAAATCAAACAGTGTGATTTATTCCTCATCCTGTCTTGAACTGCCTAATTTCCTTGTAATCTAATGATCACAGGTTTTTCGTAGCGTGCTGTTCCTCAGTGTTCTTTCAGCTTTTCTCAACACTTCTGGGAAACCTGTTTCAAGGGCATTGTAACATTGCAGCTATTTCAGGCAGGGAACGACCAGCAAGGCTCTGAGGTCCTTTTGTTTGCGTGCTCCAGCCAAGGGTTCTAACATCTACTTGTTTATTACTTTGATTCTTGGTGTTCATAGACGACATTTAACCTTCTGTCATAACTCACTGTGTGGATGGGTGCAGAATGATCTAAAATTAATATCATTTTACAGTACTTTTAAATTCTTGAATTTTTATATGTTGTATATAGAAAACCTTGCCACTGTTTTTTTTTCTGCCATAAAAATGGACTGGTAATTGCCTTGTGAAGCAACGAAGTCCCATGATCCTGTCAAAACAGAATATAAGTTTAGCAAAGATTCTTGGTTGGTATCCTTTCTGAGTGTGGATTTGTCTGTGAGTTTTAATGGAGTCCTTTATGCTGGAAACATCTTAGGAGCCAAGTGGAAATAGTCTGTCAGTTGCCATGGACACATCTGTGTGCCAACCCCACATCCCTCCATTACGTGTGACCGCATACTGATATGTGCTCTACAGAACAGACTGAGTGTCCCCAGCTCCATTCCTAACATGCACTTTTATGTGGCTCCCTACACAGCTAATTTACACAGCTTGATTTTGATGCAGTCTGTATCAATTTTGGCAATTTCTTGCGAGAACCATGGCACCACAAGCTCAGTGATAGCTCATAATAAGCCAGTATCTTTGGTGTAAAGATAGCTGTGAACATCATTAAATGAATGCTATGCCAGGGAGAATGGGTATCCTTCCAAAAAGCTTTTCATTTATCCTGTGGTGTCAAGCACAACAAACAAACTGTAATCAGCCTGAGCTTCTTGGGATTTCTGTGATTGGAAATTTCTCCTACAGTGAAAAATCAGTTCATTCATACATGGGTACAGCAGTGCACTCTCCACCTTCTGGTAGCAGCTTAGATGTCCTAAGCTAAACCTAGTTTGCTATTCGCTTCAAAAAATCCAGCCAGATGCTCCCTTATTGTTTTATCATTATAATAGTGTGAACAACTGAGGTTAAGGGAACTGGGGATATGCTGATAGATGCAAATAATGTAGAGAATGCACTTTATCTCCTTAATTTTTTTATAAGCAATAGAAAAAGGATGCACATTATGTATGGGTTATGTATGTTATAAATCTAGTATAAATAAGAAATGAAATGGAAATAAACTGACAAAATACTGCTGAATGTATCTCTAAAAAGTTCATTTACTATAAACATGATTTTATGAGAACATAACAACAGTGGTGTGCTGAAATGTCCAGCTGACAGGTCTGCTACCCCATTCACCAGATACAGCCTATTTGGTCCAATATGGGAAAAGTCTATGTTTAATTCATATTTGTCCCATTTATTCTGGGCTAAAGGCAAGTTTCAAGCTTGTAGAAATGCTCAGAGCTCTTCTGAGGCCCTTGGGGGGACTGAGGGGTTACACTGGGATAGCAGTGGCTCCTTGAGACTGCCTACAAGCCAGGACTTCAAGGGGAGGAAGTAACAAACTTGTCAGCTACATACACATACAGCCATGTCCCATAATTTAAATCACTGACTGCCCACATACAGCTAATAATCTCCCATCGAACACACAAAAGAACAATCTTGTTGATTAATTCTACTCTATGAAAACAGCCTTGGCAATATTCTCTAAAAAAATTCTCACTTAACTGTATTTAAATGAAGGAAAATTCAGCTTCCAGTAGTGAAATTATTTAGTGAAGAGTAGAGAAGAATAAAGAAACTCTCATCTGAAAAACGGGAGACAATATGCCATCCACTACCTCATCCTATGTGAGAATAAGAAGCCTTTATGGCAACAAAGGAGAGTCTACAGAGCAAGAGGAATGTTTTTGCACTTTCCTAATCAGAGATGACAAGATACTGCAGCCAGCTGGGCTGCTCTGTATTGATGTTGTTGCAATGGCCTCATTAGGAAAATGGAATTGCCATAATGTGAGTATACTTGCCTCCATCTGCCAGGAAATTCCCTGAACCTTTAGTGAAAGCACGGGGATGCTGCTCCAGAGTCCATGGTGCTGTTTTATTTGATCTGCCTGCTCAAGCACTTTGCTCTGATACGTGTGTCACTGACACATCTGAGACTGACACTGAGCAGCCAGGTGTGCAGAAGGTACAGCTGGCAGGCTCGTGCCACAGCTGTGCAAAGTTCACATTCCAGTCAGAGCAGCACTATTAGTGATCCTGAAGGCAGCCAGTAAAAGGGTCACAAAGGCAATAAATCAATATTTATGTAGTATTATGGTTACTTATGGAAAAGTTTCATGACTACAGGCAGTGCAGTGCTAAAATACCTGCTCGTGACTGGGCACACTTCTTATGGCTTATGGCTTTGTACATTTGCAGCTGGAGGTGCTTTCCTCCCTTTTGCCATTTGGAGCCAGGTAAGAGAATAAGATATCTGCTGTAATATGTTAGAAAAGAGGATGTCACTCTGATGTTTTCAGCCTTCTGTTTCACAGTTTCATGGTTTGAGTTGTTTCTCACGCATGAGTGATGTAAACAATGTTTTTGTAAATTCAAAGAGAGTTTTCATTTCTGTTCTTAGAGATATAGACAGCTGATGGACAGTTGTCTTGATCAGTGGGATGGGGAGAGGTGTCAACCTTCTCCCCCAATCCCTGGCCTTTATAAAAATACTATAAAATGGAGTCAAATCTTTTTAAATAAATAGTTCATGCCTTCTCACCAAAGTGTGTGTGTGTGTCTGTGTCTGTGTCTGTGTGACAAACAGCATCAAGAGAATGTTCTAGACATGATGTTGTGATTAACTAGATAAACTCCTGATAAATTAAGACAGGATTTATAATAATACCAGGACTGTGGTATGTAAGAATGGTCTGGATTTGTTGGCGCTTTTCTTTGCTCCAGTTCAAAAGCAGAAGAGATTTGTGTAGGCATTTGGGGAGTTGTTCTCTCCTGTGGTAGAGCTGATGTATGGAGCTTTCCAGTCCATACAGAAATCCTGAAAGACCCCTAAAATGGTAATTCCAGTTAATCAGGTTGGGTTTGGAACACAGAAGGCCAGGAAGAGTAAAGGTTTTTGTTTTGTCCTGTGTATCAGGAGAGGTGGGAACAGGAAAGGCAGTAGTATGTGTGTATCTCTGCTCTGAAGTCAGTAAACTGACTTCGTGTATATGACTTTATATAAATAATATAAACAGAAGTACAAGAGTAGCAGTCAGACCTCCAAGGTGCCTGTTGCATCCTCTGTGTGATCCTGAAAGCTTCCAGCAGCTTAGTAGGATTCATGATCTCCTGCTTCTGCCAAAGCAAAAGATTCACATCAGTTTATGTAATAATATGATAATATTGTGACTATTAAAAATAGATTGCTACCAAAAAACATCTGTTAGAAAGCAGTCTGTAAATGCTGAGCTCTTTACATGACATTATTGAAGAAATTTTACAGAGAGATTATATTTTTAAAGCAAATGGTATTGTTTCACACGAAAAGTGAACCAGCCTCATAAGTCAAAATAAAAAGTTATCCTAGAATTAGTATTTTTTAACTTAAAGCTTTTCTGGAAAAATATTTTTGAGCTTTTTTGATATACAGATGAAATTTCTTGGTCAATTAACCATCACTGATGAACAGAGAAGGAATTCCTTGAGCAAATTCATGCATAACATGTTGGTGTTTAATTCAGTGCAACCCTAAGGCATATCAGGGAAAGGATGGAGCCAGCTGGAAAAGGGGTAAGGTGGGAGTTTTCTCTTGAGGGAATTCCATGCTCACCAAGCGTCTAGCAGGTAAGAAACCTGTCAGCATCATGTAATTCTGCCACTTCAATATGTTTTGACCCTGCACTACTTAGAAATAATCATTGGAAGGAAGAGTCAACTTTACCTACCCGTCCTGTGGCTAATAGAGAAGCAGGACTATCTTCCAACCCTTTTGTAATTATGGTGCAGAAATTTTGGGGGTCTCTGAATCCAGATCATTGCTCTTTCCTTCCCCTACTTTAACCACCACTTTTCTCACAGGAGAAAGGACCCAGGCTGTATAGGCAATGGAAGTTCCTGTCCCCCTGCCTGGACTGCTTCTGACTCAACTAAAAGGGAGTTCGCAACTGAAATGGAGTATCCAGATACAAAACCACTTCCAAATTAGGCGAGCATGGAAGGGTGTAGTAGTTATGAGGCGGTTGGTCTGATCAGGCCAAGGTCGAAAGATATGTTTGAAAATAAATTGTGCCTATTTTTTGTATTTCAGGGAAACTAAAAGAAAATGAAGGATTAGAGAAATTGAAATTCAGTAGTACTTTTGATGCCTCTTACAGAAATTGGAAAAGTAGAGGCCTCTTAAATTCAAAATGAGGTACCCACAATCTCAGAAGACAGTGATTAAGACATTAAAGGGAAATGTTCTGCCACTAATATTCTGAATTGTCTAAATCTCATGGCTAACTGCAGCACCTGTTTTCAAAATGAGTGATGGTGCATAAGAAAGGGGAAGAAGCAGGGGAAAAAAGCTTAAGCCATATTTTTATAAATAGTGAAGTTTAAAGAAAGAGTAATCCTTGAGGAAGTTGAGAAATTAAATCAAACATTAATCCCTAAAAGCAAGGAAGAACTCCTCAGATGAGCTAAGTAGTAAGAATAACGGTTATCTTTATTTTATAACTGCAAGGAGGGTGAATGATGGATCAAGACTTCTTTCATGATGGTCATCAGAAACCAACAGCCATCTTGCTTTTCAATGAGGCTTTTGTTTGTTGACTTCAACCAGTTATTACCGAACTGGTGTCAATCTTGAGAAGTAAATTCTATACTTGTATTCAGCAGTAGAAGAATACATCCTTAGTGCCTTCACAGGATCCATTTACTGAATTTCAGTATGTATATAATGTTGCAAGTGTACCATTTCCATTATCTTATATTCTATTTTCATTGCTTTTTCTTTTCTTAAAAGATGTCTCAATATATTTTTTATATTCACTGCTTCTATCACATCAGGTTGCCATGGAAATTTTGCAAAAATATTCAGAATCACAAGACATTCATGAATCATTCTAACAAGGTTTCTGAAATTAAAGTTAAAACAAGTAACTTCAAAGTGACCCAGGAATCTGTGTTTCACATCCTGAGATCAGTTTTCAGGACTAAGGATGATGTCTGTTTGCAGATGTAGCTGTGCACACTGATATAGTAGAGGAGCTCATATACTTATTATATTTTAGGCGTTTCTTCCCTTCTCCCACACCAGCCCCCCCTATTAAAGAGAACAAGGTTTAATCACAGATTTCTTCAGTCACAACTCAGTTTCAGTACAAAAGACATGGACCAGAGGGTCATCTTGTCTCCCCTCCTTCCCTGTCTTTGGGCAGTGCCAGCAGGGCTGTGCTGCTCCTCACCAATTGTGTGAGTCTTACACAATCTTTCATTCACTTACACAATTGTGTAAGTCAGTGCTCTCCATAAGTGGATGGAGCTTTACAGGAAGGCTCATGGAGACATTGTCCTCACTGCTTTTTAACCAATGTCTCACCTGAGCCCCTCCTGAAATTTGTTGCTATTATTGCTTGTTCTGTTTTTTACCAAGTGACAAGAAGAAATTGCTCCTTACCACTCCCCAGGACTCTTTTATGAAGCCTCTTACCTTACTTTCCTCGTATCTGTTCAACTCCCTGTGCAAGAAATTTAGCACATTTAGGACCTGCTTCTCAATCTCATGTCATTATCCCTGTTCTCTTCTTGGTATTCCAATTGACAGTGCCTAAAATCAGATCTAAAGCATTAGCTGGGCTGTTTTCAATGTCAGTGTAAGAGCAGAAAACCAACTTCATGCCTCGTATAGATCTGTTCCTACATCATAATATAGTGACTGATTTTACTCATTATCATGACGTATACTTAACTAAGGCTTCATAATAGTCCCTAGAACATCTTTTACAGAATTGTTGCTCACACTGACTTTATGTGGCTAGGTATTTATCTTACTCTTTTGAATAGAATCTTTTTTTCCAGACCAAATCTCCCTTTTTTTGAGATCAGTATGGGTTCTCAGCATATCTTCCTAACTACTGGCAATCTCTCTTACTCTGCAAATTTAATAAACCTAATTTTTATTTTGTCTGCCAGGACAACATGAAATTAGGGATGAAGAAAATACACTTGCTGAACCCCATGCCCATGCTTTCTTCTGCTTTGACAATGCTTCTTCTTTCTTTTTTAAAATTAAATGGAGGAAACCTCAAAATCATGGAGAACTGCTTGCAGTGCCTAGGAATATTGTATCTCTGTATGTCTTCCAGCCTTGAATTTTATTGAAAATGGGGTATAATATGCCTGCATTACTCTAAAATACATAAAGTGACTGAGGCAAATATCAAGTATCAGAACTGCTTCAGATGTGGTAGTGTGGAGCTCTAAGGGGATAGTGTGGATAACCAGACACTTTTCATGGTACCTGAACTGCCCTGATTAGGCTGTGCTGGCAATCTGAGCTGTACAGTGAAGTGCAGTGATTCATGCTGCTAAGGAAATAAGGAGGCTTGGAAATCTTTCCTTCATGACTGTAAGTTCTGCAATGTCCATGAGGTAAAATTCAATAAATTGCAACACAGACATTGCCAAACGGTGTCCAGGAGGAAATGAAACATTTTCACTGTCTGTCTCAGGTGTCATCTGCTGTAGTTCATTCATTTTGTGACTGAGTCAACTTTTCTTTCCTCTTTTCCTGAGCTGTACAAAAATAACTTATTCCCACTATGGAATGTGCATGTGTTCCCTTTCAGTGCAGTATCACATGGCAATATTAATTTTGTCTTAACAGGAGGAGAAACATGAGTTATCCCCGCTGAAATTAGGAGCCTCCAAAGTTATTTCTGCCAGACCTGTGGATTATGTGTGGCAATAGAAGATAGACAATACAGCCCAATGTGCTGCAGGTGCATCAGCTATATCAGAAAATTCTGAAAACCAGAAGTCAGAATAAATGGCACTGTCTCTAATGAGCAATAACATTCTTTCCAAGCCAAGGTAAAACCAGCACTTCAAATATAAACGAAGGTTAGTTTGAAGTCAGAAAGGAGAAAATCGTAGGAGATGGTGAGGAAACATCACCTATTATGTCCAAATTATTTGCAGTCTTTAGTGCAGCTCCTGCAACTCTCTTTTCAAGACCAGGTTTGCATTGTGGTTGACATTGCTGCTTTTCCTTTTTGATTCATTTTAATGACGTTGGTAAGAAATCCTTTATGTAATCCAGAAAGAATTCAGCTGACTAATGAGCTGCTACAGAGCTCAATTACTTCAGAGGAGCCGTTCCTATTATGCTCCTCTGGAGGAGTCCTTTACACGTGCTGGAGAAGCAGCTGTACCTTCAATAAGGTTGTTTTTCCTGTTGCTGCGTTGACTGATGCTGCTCTGCTTCTCTTTCAGCCAGTTCATTTTCGTTTTAATGTGTGTGTGTGCTCTGTTAATCTTGAACTCTCCTCATGGTGTGACTCAGGATCACATGCATATTGAAATGCTGCTACTTCTTTTTAACATTAGTACTCTTCCTTTTAACTTTTGACAAAGCTACTCTGTTGACTTTTCTTCTAGATATATTGCCAATATTTCGTGGGCTGATCATCCACTGGAATGCTAAGAAAATTAACTATAGAGCAGAGAAGATCACAGTAGATGAAAAGCAGTAATTATTAGCAAAATTTTATCAATGTATAATTTTAAACCTGAACCCCAGCTACTCAAATATACTTCTTTAAAAGGTAGAAGAAACCTTTATTTCTTCTTTCTTATTCAACATTCTATAATGATTTTGCAGTTTTTGAACTATATTACAATTGATGGCTCCTAAACAGTATTTGATAGGAGTCTTAATTGAAATTAATAACTTTATTAAAGGTGGCATGGCTTTTTCTGTGAGAAAAAAGCTTCTCGAAAGGAAAAAAAACTCTGAGTACATAACTGTCGTTGTTTGACACACACACACTTTGGTGAGAAAGCATGAACTGTTTATTAACAGATGTGACTCCACTTTATATAATATTTCTACAAAGGCCAGGAATTGGGGGAGAAGCAACCTGAGCTATGAAAACTGTGAAATACAAGAGAAGGCTGAAAAATCAGGGCAGTACATCACCATCTTTTAAGGTCTGCATCATGTGTTAATTATATTTAAGAAAAACCCTACACTGATTTAGAAACAATTCAAGAAAATAAAAATCTAGAAAAAAAGTTGTAGTGTTGGATTTCTTAACCTACTCTTTCACAAAGAAAAAGACAGTTTAAGGCTCCAGTGGAACAATCTTTATGTTTTGGTTTTTGTTGTGTTAACATACTGAATAATCATTACAGCTGTAAAATACCAGGAAAGGCAGGTGACATAAAATGCATAATTTCTGATTGTTTTAAGAACATTAACTTCTTTTGAAAATGTATTAAAAATGTAGTTGAATGCAAGTCTCCATTGATAACTTATTATTTATTAATTGAATTAATTATTGAATCAACGTCTCACGAGGGGATCTTCTGCAAAAGCTGACCCCTGCCTACCACTAGGGAAATAAATCATTGCTTTCTTTAACAGTTGTAGTAGAAATCCTTATTTTAAAGTTCATGTAAGTATAAAAATACTCATTTAAAACGTGCACTATAAAAGGTTTTCATTTAAAGAAGTGGGGTTTGATATATAGAAAAATGATGGGATTTAAACAAAACTGTGACTGGAAATATGTAAAATTATGTGGAATCTTGGTCAGCACACATCATTCTCTTACCCAATAAAACACTTCTACTCAAACTAATTATGAGTGTATGCAAAAGAGAATAAAATTTCCAGAAAACTATAAAATGTATTTATATACCTCTTGAAAAGATGGGGAGAGACGAAGAGCAAATTTAGAACTCAAGGGCTTTTATTGCTAAAGGGCTTTTTTAGAGCTAAACAGCAAGTAGTGCTGTTTTGGTGGGGATTTATAATTTGTAAATTAGTTTTGCAGTTAATACAATGCATAGCATGTATTTGTTTTATAAGGTTTACCTCAATTGCTTCATTCACAGCCATAATAACCATTAAGTCCAGCTTCTCTTTCCCCACGTGTTGCTTCAGCTGCTACTTGGCCAGAAGTACCAACATCATCATTTCTCAGCCCCCAGATATGCTTCTATCCTAAATGTCTTTCTTGCTTTCATAATCTTTCGTTAATTTAATTTGCTGCCCTTTAGACTGTCTACCAAATGTCAGCCTATTGTAAACTACTTATTATTTAACAGGTGAATTTGGGATCTCTGATATTTGCCATGTAATAGGTGGTTTTTTCCTTGTTCTCTAAACTCTGATTTCTACTGTTTAAATTATTAATATGTTGCAAACCTGAAAGCTAACTGAAAAAGAATGAAAAAATACCTTATGCTGTGTTCCAAATACAGCTGCATGCATTTATACAAAGAAAAAATATAGTATTTATTTTTTGAATTACAGTAAAAATCACATAGAACCTTAATTTAAATATTTTGTTAGGGCAGACCCAAGAAAAGAGATAAAAGCACGAGAAGAGGAGACTAACAAGCAGAAGCTCACGGGCTGAGCAATTCCTGCCAGGCAGTTTTATTTACTCTCCTGGCAAGAGAAACAGCCATTAATGACATGATACTTCCAGAACATTGTCTCCTTGAAGGGATATAAGCATAACCCTAACATATTTGGCTAAAATTGCCGTGAGCAGCTGAAGATGTCTTCAATTTCAGTGACTGGTAATCTTTAAATGCATTGCTATTTTGTCTCTTTAGTGGAAACTCTTTGGTTTTTCAGTTCCCCAGAGATGATGGAGCTGATGTTTTTAAAAGTGGTTCAATTTTTTATTAAAAACATTTTTAAAAACAGGTTCAAGACCCTACTTGTATGAAAACTCACACTAAAATTTGTGTTTGCATCTTGCCTTTAGCTGAAGCTCTGAATGTGTCTGTAGATCTTTCTCAAATTCAGTCTTTCCATTGGCATTTGGAATGTACTTCTTACAGTCTTCAGATGTTTGGTTACTTTTTAATATCTCAACAAAATTAAAATTAATAAAATTTAACTTTTAGAAATATATAACATTTACTATTCTTTCCCTGCTTTTTCAGATTTCATTATTTTCCATATTCTTATCCTCTAGTGGTTCAAAATGGATTCTTCCTTCTTGTCAAATCTTTAAGGCTTTGGCAGAAGTTTGCAGAACTCTGCAAGAGTCTTTCCATATGTTTTCCTTTTTCCTTTTCCCCATGAATGTTCTGTTCAGCTTCTGAACTGATGCAGAATCCTTCCTCTGCAGCAATGAAATATGTTCTGGTATTAATGTACACTAACGGACAGAACTACTACTAATTTTGGGCACAAAGAATGAAGGTATGTAAACATTAGTTTTTAAAAGTATTACAATTTGACTCTTCCAAGATTTCACAAGAAAAGAGCCAAGGAACATAATTGTTGATTTAGTATTTTCTAAAGAGCTGTGATAAAGTTAGCTGGGCACACAACATTTACAAATATGAAAACCTATGGGGAGCTGGAAAAGTAAATTTTCCATTTTATTTTGTCATTATAAAATGTAAATGTTTCAAGTGAGCTGCTTAGCTTTATGTTTTCACCAAAAGCCTGTGGAAAGCCTCTTACATGGTTACAATTATATTGCATTTAGTAATGTACAATTAAGAAAAGTTTTCTTGTTTGTAAGTACCTCTTACTAATTATTTCCATTAAAAAGATCACTTTCTCAGCCCAAGCTTTACCTAATTTTCAGAGACAAGTTATCAAGCAGACTGTGTGCAAACCTTTCAATACTGAGAAGCAGGATGCTAAAAATGATAGGCAATCAATTTTGCCTGCCTGACTTGGAATCTTTTCAGTGTGGGAGGATCTAACTTTATTCAGAATGTGCTGAGTACCAACCCACAGAAATCTGGCTTGAAAACAAAGGTTGCTTTAAAAAGAAAACCCTGTCATAAATATATGTATTTCTGTTTGAATTTACAAGATTTAACAATATAGACAGTGATCTGCTATTGTTTTAGCCAATAAAATGATTAAAAGTCAAAATAATAATATTGCTAAAAAAAATTGCTAACTGCATTGCAAAGCATTAATTATCTGACAAGGCTTTAAGGGTCTGATTCCAGCACATTGAAATAAATGAAAAAAGATACTTTGATGTTCCTAAGCAATTCAAAAATCACAGGATCAATTCACAATAAAGATCAAAGATTCTTTGGGCTGTTTCAAGATGTTCGTCCCTGTCCCCCTCCCCCTATTTCTCTCTGAGCTTTAAACCCTGTGCTTTATTTTGCCTTTTTTTCCCCCTTTAAAAAAAAAAAAAAAAAAAAAAAAGCAAACTGATGATTCATAGTAAGGAATATGGATATACTTTATTCATTTTCAAAATGACAGCACTAGATTCTGAAACATGGCATAGCTGAGAATGGTGTACTCAAACAGAATTTAAAAGGTACTGCAGATATCTTTACTGTGCAGTAGTAGGGCTTTTTTCGTGGTTTTGTTTTAGAAGTCCCACTGCTTGAAATTGTCTAATCTTTTTATCGCCACACATGATTAAATTCACTTTCTTATTGTAGAAAATGAGGATATAGCAGAAATGCAACTGGAGTGCTGTCTATCTCTAATTCTGAATTCAAAAGGGAAGAGACATGTTTAGAAAAACTGCCTTAGCTTCTGTTTGTTGGTTTTTACCTTTCTAATATTAATGAGGAGCTGTTTTATATATATATTACTTTCACTTTTACCACATCATTCGAATGTGCATTTTATGGAATCAGTATTTTAAATGAAAGCCATGGGATTTCCGGGACACTGAAGCATTAATTCCTTATAATCTATGTCCATAGCTTAGAAAATTAGCTAATAAGGAGCTCTACAAAGTAAAGGGTCTTGGGTTCAAGCATCTGTTATGCTGGTTCACTCAGTCACCATATTCCTGTTGACACTGTTTATTTACTTTTATTTTAAAAACATGTGATACACTTGCACAACCTTGTGGGCCTGATATTTCTGAGTCTGAGAGATTTTAGCCTGCTAGCAGCTGCTAACCTTTTCCCAAGGGAAAAATATCTCGAGAAAGCTTCTTCTCAAAACAATCTTGGTAAACAACTGATTTGTTCTTAAAACAATCTTTTCTCTAAGGTGATGTTTACCTTTCTAGTTCTGTTTCTCTAGTTTAACCAATGGGATTAGAGAGGTGTTGTTCCTATTCACCAATCATGTTAAGTCTGTATCAGAACACCTCATAAAAGGTACTAAGAATTAGACAATAAAGCCTTCTCCATGCTCATTGCCTTCTGAAAATATTTGGAGTCTCATTCATTTTTTCATGTTCTACAACAACACAACCTTTAGGTTCCTGAAAAATACTGTGACCTGTTGGACTTTCTGTCTCATTTTATCCTCCCTGTTCTGTCATGGCAGCTCTGGTGTATGGTACCCAGAATTTAAGAACCCATGATGGATAGAATTGTCAGGATAAACTAAGTGCCTGGCAAAAAGTAAGAGTTCAAGAGGAGACAATCAGATTTTCATAAACAACCTTTCCCCCCCTCAGATTAGGGTTATTTTTATTCCACTGCTTCTACTGAAGGGTAAACAATAAAATGACCAGATTGTGCAGTTCCAGAGAGATTCTGTGAGTTGCCTTTGTTTATCTTTAGTCCTCTTTCAAATGCCAATGTGTCTGAATGTCACAGGTAGAATCCTCTTATGAAATGCCACTTCAGCAATTATAGTTTGCAAAGAAGTAAGTGCAGAGAAGGGGATGAAAACTGCAAATCAGTTTGGTTTTATGTTGTAATTAAGATTTTGATCAAACATCCAGCTATTTTTCCTGATCCCTGCTGTTAGATAGGGGGGAAAAGCCTTGATGTGAATATGGGGAAAGGATCTTCCCTTGTAGGTTACAGAAAGGAACAGGCTGCTTGCTCCTGAAGGGCTATATCCCCTGAAATCCCAGGCTGCTGCATCCCTGGCTGTCCCTGGTGCAGACCCCCAGCCCCTGGCCTGGAGCCTGGCTCAGGGTGTCTGTCCCTGGACACTGGCCCACCCTGTGTGCTTTAGGTCCTCCAGCTTCCATTATCCCTCCAGTCTCTTCTCCTGCTGGGACACTGCATGAGAGCACAGGCCCTTCTGAGATAAGGGTTAATCAGAGGGTGGCACTAAACCACCCATTCTTTCTCTCACACCCGGAAATCCTGCTATGATTAGAGATGTGCAATTCACACCATATTTTTAGTTTCTCCACATACCTTATAGAAAATCTTAGAAGATCCAAGATTTAAATTTGGATGGTCTTCAGTTGTCTTAGATTCCTTTGTGTTCCTCAATCCAGATATTCAGACTTATCAACTTTCATATCTCTCCTCACAACATCCTATTAGATTCAGTAATAATGTTATTTTCAGCTTCTAAAACAAATGTATAAGGAGGTTAAACCCAAAAATTACTTAATTATATGCTTTTAAAACTCCCAAGAGCAGACAGTAATAGGTGCGAGGACTTTGACAGAATTCTGAAGGGCGGAATCTCAGCCTACATACCCAGTCCAAGGTCAGGTGGTAAGTCTGTGATTTACATGCACACTCTAATTTCTAGACAGGCCTTTCCAATTCAGTAATTCCAGCAGGAAACTGTAATTAAGCCACAAACATACTTGGTGAGTGAGGCTGGTTACTTTGGCTGGAATTGATGCAAAGAACCTCATATATTGAAGGGCAAAAGTTCATAATTAGCAAAAATAAGCAAATTTTCATGTTCTGTTGCTTAAAATTTGTGCACAAATGCACAAACGAATATATAGTTTTATGATAGTTTTTCCTGGTATGTGATGTTTATAAAATCTTTTTAAAATGTATTACATGGCATCTGTAGCTCCCCACTGATTTGTTTCAGCATTTCTGAGACAAAAATGAAAACATTTCTGAATAAGCATGGGTTTAAAAATCATAATAATGGTAGCACATGGTAAAGAAAATCCAGTAGAAGGGATCATCATTGTGGGAAAATTCACTGCACCAAAAAGCTATATACTTTTCTTTTTATGACTTAAATTTCTTTTTCCGGTCTTAAAATAGAAATTCATATTTTGGAAAGGACAATATTATCCAAGATAATAGAGAGGAAAGTTTCAGGTGAAGGAGAGTCTTTTCCAAAGAAAAATTGAGATGTTGCAAATGTTTGTCTTAGTGGAAGAAAGAGGAAAAAAATTAGAGACTATTAAACTCAGTATAGCAGTTACAGAGTGTGTACTCAGTCAACTTAGATGTGAAAGAAGTTCATAGTCTTTACACCAATTAAAAAGAATTGGAACCATAATTAAGCCATTAACAACATTCTTTGCAATATAAAGGGTAAGCAAATGTTTTGTTGTACAACCACGTTAGCCATTTGTAGCCTCTGAACTAATATTGCCAGTCCTTGCAGAGAGTGGAAAAGCTGCTCTCTTTGAGTAGGAGACAGGGACAGGTTATGCTAAAAGTGAATGCTCATTCTGTTGTTCTGAGTCACTAAAAAGTTACAGCCGTGGCCAGAACATCCTGTCCTGTTGATTTAGAGATTTATTAGGATACTAGACTGTAGGCTGAGCTCATCAAATCCCCCAAATCTCTATACTGACGCTGTGAGAATTCCTTCTGGTACCAGAGTCAACAACAGCCTGGGGGTTGTGTGCTGTAAACCAAGACCTGAATACGCGCTTAGGTCCAGCACCTCAGCATGGATGGAGGCAGGAGGGAGCTCCCTGTCTCTGTAGTGAGACCAAAACAAAGATCCCAAGTCTGGGACTCAAGGTACACTGCAAAGTTCTGTCTTCAGGCTGTAGGAGGCCAAGGATGCTCAGTGTGACTCCTGTCATTGTAGAACACAACCATTTCTGCAGATCAGGGCAGGCTCATAATAATGTTGTGGTTTAAGTCCATTTTACAGCAGTTCAGAAAAAAAAAAAAGTGGACAACTTTAGCTCTTGTGTACCCAGAGATGAAAGCAGGAGCTCTATTGATGTTGGCAGTTCCATAAATTGATTAGAAAAGGACCACTCCATTTGTCATTTCTTAGAAAAGGCACAGGGCAGATTTGTCTTAGTCACAGTTTGGTTGAGTAATGTGACTAAAAGCACAACATATTAGAATATTCACCCCCTTAGAGATTTTATGTTTTCTGGACCATTTTTATTGTTTTCTGAGCTTTATTTAGGTTGCATTTTACTGTGTATTTGTGAGTATCTGTTGATCTATATCAGGATTTTGCCCATGTACTACATTTGAATTCATTAGGAAATTATTTTCTATCATTTTGAAAATTATGGACAAAAAAATTATAAAAGCCACTTAAAACTTTTTGATATGTCAAATTCATTGAATGCTAGAGGCAAAAAAACAATAAAAGGGTTGTTTACATGACTTATGAGGTAAGCTATTAATTTGCAAATAAGTGTTTCCCCTGTGAGGATTTATTGCCTATTAGTGTGGTGTGCAATAAATAGGAGTGATATTAATTTTAAGAGATTTGAAGTTAATACAGGCTTGTTACTTCTTGTAGAGTGCTTATAGCAAATAACATTTATTAAAACCTTCAAATAGTGCTTTTGTACTGTGAAAATTCAAATTATATATAGTGCTTAAATCACATTGCTATCAATTAATATAAATAATTTATATTTCAAAACCCATGGGAACAAATGTCATGACATGATAAAAGTAATCAATGTATTTGCAAGCATTTCATTCCATCTTATGCAGATTGCAACACATAATTTGAGGGTCTGTTTTCTGGCTTCTAAAAGGGGAGTGTTCAATAACAGATAATTTGAGCAATTCCTTGAAGCTGTATTTTTTCAGCATCAGTCTGTCAGTTGAACTTGGCTGAGCTTTTCTGAGCAAGATAATACTTTAGATTTGATGATGTGACAAAGACACTGTGGAATTACAGATCTAATTTATAATGGAATACCAAGCCGTGAATGACTGGGCTTTTAGTTCCTCTATGTGCAACAAGTTACTGCAGTATATATCAAATACACAAAGGTAGTAATTTTAAAACTCTAACAATACTCTCATTTGTTCCATATGTCTGATTTGGTAAGGGATTAATTGGAAAGCAATTTTTTTGAAACATTGATCTTGACAAAAGGATGAAATATCAGCTTTGTTTCTTGCATTCTATTAAATAATATCCTTACCAGAAAAGGAATTGCTCTGCATTAGAGTAGAGATACAGGCATTTTATTCTTCCCACTAGTTTCTATCCACATATGGCAGAACTTCATGAATAGTAAGCCAGATTTGCTTGAAATTTCAGGCTACTGAGTACACAAAGCAATTATTTCACTCCTTCATTGCATTACAAGCTGCAGCGATAGCAAACGCACCTTAACACAATATTAATATGAAATATGTTTTGGTCTTATCTAGAGTTGAAAAGTTTTATACAGGAATTCGGATACTTTATGTGGTTGTTTTGTATATTAAGTGAATCTTTTTTCTAAAACTGAAACTTAATGGAGTGACAAAAGTACCCAACAACATTTCAGGCATTATGTGAAATGTATTCTGTCCTGACTCACTGTAAAGCTTGGTTGTAGTCCCTTTGTCATGCTTGTTTAGGTTCTTGGCTCATCTACCAAAAATATGTGTTCCAGTTAATTCCATTAGTGGTGTGGTTATGGAGATGTGAAATTGGAGTGGGATTCTTCAGGCAACACCTACACTGTCAGTCTGGCTCTTTGTTTTGCTCCTAAGATCTACTCACCTACTGTTCCAGAGTCTAATTTGCCCCCAGGGTTCCCTCCAGAACAGTCCAACCTCTCTGGGGGTCTGTTCACAGCTGCCCACAGGGGCTTCAGGGTCCTTCTGGCAGAGCTGGACTCACTCATGCAGTACTTTGGCTGCCACTGATTTGTTTTTCCTCAAACTGCAGCTGCTCACACACCCTTCTGCCTCAAAGCTGGGGTGCTAACCACTCAATCAAAGAGCCAACCTAAACAAATTCTTCTACAGGCTACAGTGTGGAACTTTTGCAAATTTAGGCACTTGAACTAAATAAAAGAATTTAAAAATAATTATCTTTTGCTGAGCCACAGGAACGACATGGGATATATATGGACACAGCCAAGTCTTCTCTGGAAACTAATAACGATAGGTATGGTGAGCAGAAGATCATCCAAAACAAATAGTAGTGGCACAATGGACTAGATAAACCAGATCCCTTCATAAAACTTCCACGCTCTCTCAAGTTTTCCTTTTTAAAAGAGAGAAACAAACTCTCTGTCACAGTCACACAGTTGGATGACAGCACAAGGAAACTCTCTGACAACCTGAAGCTGCCACTTGACTCAGTTCCACAGAGAAGCTGAGAGAAAATTGGAAATGTTATTTGGTCAGCTTAGATGTTTGAGACAGGGTTTTAAAGTAGTCAGGAATTAAGTTAAGAAGACACTGACACTTTTGATATCTGATGGAGAAAAGATTCCAAAGAAGGGCAAATAGAGTATCAGAAGGGGATAGAAAATGTCACTAAAAGGGTGCTGAAGTAAGTGAAGAACATGAGGGAGAAATGCAGCTATTAGGAGGCTGAAGAGATGGCAGCTGCTGAATTTTCAACAGTCCACGAAGATGAAAAGCCTGAAGACTTGTACAAGGGTTAATGATATGGATATAAAACCTGAAATGATGTTGTAGAAATCCTCAGCTGATGCTATTAGTAATGCACTCCTTCACCATATCTATACCTTTGACCAGTTCTTACTAGTCTTTTATTCTTTTGCTCCTAATATCCTTTCAGTATTACAGAATAGGAAAAAAACCAACTTCAGGACAATAAAGTTCAGCTGCCAACATGCCACAACACCTGAAACTTTAAACCAGTTATTGGCATAGATAATACCAGAGAGGCTGGAAATGTCATTGAAATGTGGCCATTGTCAGTGTGATATAAAAAGATATGATGTGCAGACTCTGCCAACGAAGTCACAGTTTATTCCACAAAGAGTCCATTTCTATCAGTTATATTTTCCTCCAAATAATATTTTATCTTAGAGAAGAAATAAAGATATCTCAATTAAAGAGATGGGGAAAAAAGAGTGAGATGGACAAAAATTGAAACACATTTTAAGCACAAAAATCCTTTCTTCATCTTCCCAACAATTCCTGTGTACTATATGTGTCCTAAACTGTCCTAGAGCATGTATTTCCAGCAGTTCTCCTAGGGAATCAAAAATGTTAGGTAGGTAAGATGGGGTAGCTTCAGGAGAGTAGAGAAAGTTCCATTTCAAGGACATGTGGAAGCCTTAGTACAGAAGTTTTCAGGCTTTATCTCTGCTGGCAGCTGTGATAGAGAAACACGGTGGGAACCCATTCTGAAATACCTTTATGGGAGGAGAGCAAAATTCTGTGGACATAGGTTCAGTCCAGCATTTCTAATTCATTAAATGTTCCCACTTTGTGTCTCTCACGTGACTTGTGACAACTAAGCAAGGAAACCTCTCTGTGCGGTAGCTGAGGGGAGCAAGGTGACCAGACTTGCTCACTTAGGGGTTAGTGTCCAGAGCTTCCCTCGCATTCCTAAGTGTGATGCAGCTGAGCGTTCCATGGAGAGAAAATCCTTGGCCTGAGTCTTGTAACACCCTTCAGTACCTGGACCAAAATGAAGTCAGTAGGCACTGAGTAAGATTTTAAGAGGGCTAATGCTTCTGTCACAGCTTCACTGAAAGTAGAATAATGGGGACATTTTATCTGCCTTTCTGTAGTTCTGATGGCACTCCATTCCCCCCTGTGCAACACTAGGGACTTCAGGAGGTACAATTTTGCTCCATTTTAGAGTATTTATCTCCAAACTGGTAATGCAAAATTTTAGGATAATTTTGTTAGGTCATTAGATCCTCCATCCACTTTCTACTTCATCCGTAGCAACCCTTCTGAAAGAGATATCTCAGCTTGTTCAGGATGTGTCTGTAGTTATTCCTTTCTTTCAAAATTTTGCATGAAAGCAGATACATATACAGGCACTTTTTCTTGTACATTTAGGCCATAATACATTTCTTTTCAGCTAGATTTGATCAAGTAGGCTCAGAAGAATATAATTGCTATGTACTTCTCTTTTGAGAACTGTCTTATAATGATTTTTTTTACATTTCTTATGGAGTTATCTGACGAAATGTTACATGATGTCTGCAAACCAGCTGTCAGTTTCTTGCTATGAGGAACTTTGACTTTCTAGCAAATTCTTTGTTTCAGGGACTCATTATTTTCAAGTTTAAGGAGTAGAGAAAATGAATTCTGAACAAGTTGAAATTCCATAACCTCCAAGGTTGTATTTGCAACTAATTATGCTTCAGTGCTTTCTCATTTCCAATTGGTCTTCATCAATTAAACTAGTTAGCATTCTTTTCCCAAATAAATTTTTTAATAGAAAATCGTATTTTACAGATGTCTTTTCTAGACGTGCACAAATGAAGCATTTAGTCTAAGCTCCCACTATAAGCAGTGGGGAGAAGCAGATGTCTTCATCACTGATTGGTCCTGTGTCTCTTGGATACTGGCTTAGAATGCAATGGGTCACTCCCAAAAAGCACTTCTCTGTCCGGCTGAGGACATTTACAGTGGAAGTTGAGCTAACTCTGGTGAGATAAGTATTCCTAGCATGAAGTTTATCACAGGAAGTTTTTAAAATGTAATACATATAAAAATGCAATCTAAACACTTTCATAAAGCATACAGTGGGAAAAATCTGCCGAATCCTTCTGCATTTGTCTTTCTGAATTTTTATTTTGGATATTCTCAGATATTACTCTAACAATTGAATGTCCAAAGACATTTCTCCCCATGCAGTGTTAAACCTGTCTGCATAAATATTCTCCTTTGCTTGCATAACATTACATCTGATGTGAGAATATCTTTATCTTTTTGATTCAGCCATAATTTTGCTGAATATCAGAGGCCTGTTCTGGATAAGGAATACATCCATTGTCTGTAGATTATGTGATTCTTTACTGAGCCCCAAGGATTTCTTATTTCCCTCTTAATGTGACCTGAAACAATCCAGACCATATAAGATAGAAGCATAACTGAGGATTTTGCTCTTTTATGGTTAATAGATAAATCTCAAGATCTGATTGAATATTGGATTTCAATTCCAACAATTCTGACAATGGACTAATTTACTTTCTGCTTAAATGAAAAAATATTTCCTGAAAAATTACTTTATTGAAGTATTTAATTATCAGTTGAGTGAAAATATTTAAGTTGTAGGAAATATCTACCATATTGCTTTATTAAAAGCTGATGAATTTCATGTGTTTTTGTGAAATATTTGGCTTCTGTGTAAACAACGGTGCCCATCAGTTTGCTTAGAGAAAGTGCTGCCCTCTGGTCCCTTCAGGAATTAATTCCCCACTTGTGCAGAGTTGCCCATATATAAGGCATGTAAGAATGTATGTAAGGGATGTAGAAGATATATATGAGATGTGAAGAATCCTTTGTATTCTTTCTAGTGCTTCCAATAAAATCTTTTGGCATTGGATTCTATACAGACAAGAGTTGAAAAGATTTTCATCTCCATTTCATTTAAAGCTGTTAGGATATTTGCATAAAATTGTGAATTGCATCCCCTCCTTTTGAGACTCTACTATAAAACTGGCCATACCACAGCATGGGAAGAGCTGACTCACTGCTCTAATTATAAATCTGAAGACTAATTAACCTTCCATGACTAAATTAAATTCCAAAATAAAAAAGAACAGACAGAAGCCTTTAAACAAAGTTTTAAAGCCCACTAGAATATAAAGTACCAGATATATTCCGGAGGCTGTTTTTGAATATGACATTGATGAAGCTGCGCTGTATTAGAGAACGGTACATGCAGCACTAGCTTGGGAAACAGGCATTCACACAGCTGGGGAAACAGGGTCACAACTAGAATGCAGCGCTGCAAGGAGCTCTGTAAATTTATAACAAAACACTTCACTGCAACATTGTTTCAGATCAAGATTTGTTTGTTTGTTATTTAAAATCAAAAATGATTAATACTATTTTTACTTTTTTGGATGGGAAACCCCACAGAACATCCTATTCCTGGCGACTTTTTTCCCTAAGTTAAACAAAACTTCCTCATATAAATGGCAACACATTTGTGTACTGGACAACAAAATTCCATTTCCCTCTGGAGAAGGAATCCATTCCCCCTGGAGCTGAATCAGCTTCAGAAGTCCAAAGAGCAATACAATTTTTCACCTGTCAAAAAAAGCAAATAGACCTGATTCTGAGTGGATGAATAGAAGGTTATTTGTGGCATATTTCTGTTCACATATATTCCAATAGAACCTTAATTTTTTAGTATGTCTCTGAAATAAGACCATGAATAAATTAAAAAATCTTTTGCATTGGGTTTCACACCCCTTACAGGGGAATGCAGAAAGGGAGATTTCAAGCAGGCAGCTCCAATGAAGAATTAATCCCACCCAACTAAGACAGAGGAGAGTAATGGGCCCTTTAAAAGGCACACAAAGCAACTGAACCCTCCACTGAGTTTTGAGTGCTCAAGAGAGCAGGAGAGAGGAAAACAGAAAAAAAATGTGAAAGTGAATTTATATTAAAAAGAAAAACCTGTATCAGTAAAGAACTGCAAGAAAGATTAATGTTACAGAGGAGAAAGTATTGCTTAAGAAGAGCTATATGTAATCAAGTATTTATCTTGGGAGATACTTTGCCTGCTGGAGAGGTAAGACAACGTAAACAAAGTTTCTTGACAAGTTTTGGTACAGACTGTTAGGAACCCCCTTTTCCCTTGGCTTCTGTTTAAAAGCAGAATTCAGAGCATCTTTATCACTCCAAGTTGTAGACTGGTACAAGATGCCTGTAAATGTAGAGTTAAAATTTTTGAAATAGTTCAGTTTTGGGGAAAATCTCTTCTTTTATTTTGGATAGGAAAATAATGTATAGATTTTCTCAAGTGTTTCATCAAACCTGCAAGTGGTGGAGGCCAAATGGTAGTGGGTAGAGCTTTAAATCATCAAACTAGCTTATTTTACACTCTTTACTTTCTTGTTTTCCATTGTGGGGTGTCTGTTCTTGATAATGCTCCTCATTCCTTGCTAGCAAATAGTGAGTTAACAGTTGTCAGAAAGTATAAATTATCTCTGCCCTGTGCCTTGGGCCTTCAAGTGTCTTGCCCAGCTACAATCTTTTTTAATTTCTGTATTTTATTTATCTTGTGTACATATAGAAACTGATTTTTTTAATCCTGAGCAGAGGATCCAACTAGTGAAAAACCACCCCACCTAACAAAAATCCAACATTCTTCTAAAAACCACCTGTCAAAGTTTGTCTTTGCTAGAGCTTAAGCTGGGTCAGTCTGCACTGAATTTGAGAAATAATACCTTAGCACTGAAAGGCTCTGCGGGTGTACGTATGTTAATGTGTACGTTTATTGTCAAGGTTGTACGGCAGTTTTACTCCCCTTTAGATGCTCTAAGCTGTGACTGATGGTGGCCAGAGCATGCTGTGTTTCAATAAGCTTTGCTTGTAACCTGCTAAGTGATGGCTTCCCATTCATGTGTAGGATTATAGGATTATGAAGCTGATAACTTCTCTGAAACAGCCTTCACTGAGCAGAGCTAAGAAGTACTTTGACTGAAATTCTGCTTCCTAAAAGGGATAGAATTTTGGTTGACATATATCAGGCTTTTTTTGCATCAAGTTGTAATTGATGGGAGACAATATGATTTGACAGCCTTTGAAATATTTAGTTACCAAAAAAAACCCGTTATACATGTGAGAGCCATTCTTTTCTTTCTAATTTCTAAGTAACAGTTAGAAGTTAAATATTTGGGGATGAGGGAGTCAGAACTTCAGCCGGAAAGAGAGAGTTTTCTATTTCATGCCCAGAAACAAATAATTATTTATTTTTGAAATTAGCGCAACTGGGAAAAAATCTACTATAAATTACAAAAGGAGTAAAGACTAACCATACCATCTCCAGCTTGGTATAGAGTCTTCCAGGTCTATTGCACCTTAAAGGTTTTTATTTTCTTCATTTCTTTATATTGCTTAAAATAGCTCTTAAATTTACAAAACGTAAACATACAGGTACATATTTGAAATATTCAAAATGACTAATATTGTGTGTAACAGCTCTTACTCTCCATGAGCAGGAGATCTGAGGATCCAGCAATATCTTCTATTGCTGCACTGAGAAAAAAGGTGCAATAATAATGCTGTCTGTTCAGCAGCATTTTTGCAAAGAGCTCACAATAATGTTAAGGTCAGAAATTACCATGAACACATTGCTTTGTCTTTTGATTGTTCCATCCAACTTTTGTTTATGTCATGTCTCCTTTCATTATAAAGATTTCTACTTTTTTTCCTGAAGTCTTGGTTGTTCAGAAACCAGTGGAATGATACAAAATTGTGAGCTGAAATCTAATATACTGCTTCAAATAAATCATCCAAACCATCAGAGAAATTGAATGTTTATTTCAAGTGCCTATGTTAAGAGATCATAGCTTAGAATTTTTTAGCTCTTAGCCTGCTTGAAAGCTGTAGCAATTAAAAAAAATGATCTGAGAAAATTTCATATAGTACTTAAGTCAGACATGCCCTTTTTATACTCAGAATGTACCATATAATTAGAAAATGTTTCATGGGTGTAGTTTTCCTTAAAGGAGGATGTGGTGGGAGGGGAGAGATAAAGGTTTTAAATATACACTTAAGTAATTGAAAATAGATGTTATAATCTAATATCACAGGATTGAATCTCCAATGGCAGGAGAAACTTTTGGTTCATACAAAAATTGCTTTTATGATCCCTTCTGAAAAAAAAAAAAAAAAGTTTGCTGCAGTGTTTGTTATTATTTTTCCTTTCAGGCTGATCACCTGACACTGTTATTTTTTCATCTTATACATCTCATATACAATTCAGAACATTATTCTCTTTCCTTATAGAGATTTTTCATTTAAGTCATTCATTTGTAATTATTTTCATTATGCTGCACAAATTTGCATGAAACACAGCCTAAATAAAAGTAATGTTTATTCAATTACTTGCAAGGCATTGCTCTTCACTAGGAGCTGGAGCATTCTCTATAGTTACAGTAACTACCCAAATGTGAACTCAAGTGAATTAAGGTTCTTGCAAAGCCCTGGCTGCTGTATGAAACAACAGTAAGAGAGAAGATTATGGCTGTCAGCAGGAACTGATGACTTCATACGGCATACACTACTTAAGTAAATCTTTGGCAACATTCTGTGTTTTCCAAAATGTGTTTGGCATTTCACTGCCTCTGATACACTCGTGTTTTGACAGTGGCAGCTGGAAGAAAATGAAAAGACCTAATTTTGTGCTATAGGTACTGTTGAAAAGCATGAAGTTGAACTACCAAACTGTGAAAAACACAGGATATTCTTGTTGCACTAAATAACTTCAATAACTGTCTTGGCATTTAGAACTGACTGAGAGAAATATTTCTATTTTTAGATATTCTCAGCTAAAAGGCAGAGAGAAGAACTCACAGCAAGAACCATTGTAGCATAGGATCAAGGCTGCAAAAACACTTAAGCATATGGAAGGCAGTTAGGTGATGCATCCTTTACCTTGTCTACTAGCACTCCCACTAAATTATCATCTATAAATTGATGTATAGATCAGATCATTGGAAAAGAATACAGTATTTGCTTCTACATAGCATTAGTTCCAAAGGTCTATCTATCAGACAAATTGTGCCCTTGATGCGTTCTACTAAGGACTTGAAAGACAAGATGCCAGGGCTACAGGCTTAATATATGTTACCTAGGATTTGGGGGCACTGGCATGCTGTATTTCGCTTTAGCTAACTTACTGATCTAGCAGGTTTTCTGGTGGAATTCTACATGAGATTTGTTTAATATTAACGTGGTAAATACTTTGCCTTAAGTTAAAAGATATTCACATTATATTACATGTACTTATGTTGATGAAATCCATTTTTGTTGGCCTCTGGTATTTTTCTTCCAAACAGAAGAATGCTTTCATGCATATCTGAATAGCAGTTTAAATAAAATGAGACTTGTTTGGCTTACTCTTTACCACTTTATTCACCATGACAACCAGTCCATTTCTATTTTATTGCACCCGACCTTTTCTAACCTCTATTCATCAAAACATTGTTCAAAAATGTGTTTGTATATATATAATATATACACTTACACAACATCTGGGGCTTTTTAAAATAGCACTTAGTAACAAAGCACATTCTTGTGGGCATCCAGATATGTGAGCCCAAACCAGTACATATTTACAGCAAGCTTTCTGGGATGCTCATCTGATGAAATGCTAGGTTATTAAGATTCAGGGGAGGTTAGAGAAACTTACCAGTTAATCTGTAGAGATCTAGAAATTAGATTGTCAAAATCAAAATCTCTTGTGAGGCTTGGCATTTAAATAACTTCAGTGGCTGCTATCAGTTATTAGAGAAAAGCTATTTCTTGAAAGGCGAGTGCAAACGCACTGAGACTTGAAGCACAGCATGGCATGCCAATGTGATTTGCTTGGTAACAGAAACAACTCAGGACAGGAATGAGAACTGGTCATTCCACTGAATGAATTATCTGTCTTTTCCTTGACTGAAGCCTACTGGTAAAGATTAATCATTTAATACTGAAAGTGAGTATCTATCGATGGAGGCTACTGTCAAAAACAGTTAAGCTATATCTCATAAGTCCCAAGTATCTGCAATATTGATGCAATATCAGAAATAATGTTGATAGGTGGTTTTTAGGTATGCTTTGAAGGCATTAGTGGGATTTTTTTTTGGGACCTGGATGATATTTTTCCTTTCTTTTCTTAAGTGATTAGCCTGCTAATTAAATCATTTTAATGGTTAGCTGACGCTCATTTTTCCTGCTAGATATAAAGATGTGAAACTTGTTTCAAATAACAGAGAGAACAATTGCTTTAGCAAAAAGAAAACAAACAACGACAATAATTCTAAACTTCTCTTTAGGGGCTCATCTTGAGCAATATATCTTTTTTCCTGTAGGAAACCAAAACAGTGCATAGGGGCATCCGTTCATCTTTTCTAACTGGCTGGAACATTAGGAGAGAGGGTAATTTACTTATCATCCCAAGGCCAGTAATAAATGTGAGTGTTAGGAAAGTGTTCATGACTGTAAAGTGGTCACAGATCCTGTGAGTGCTCATTTCCCAAGTACCTTAACAAGCCAACCAAGTGGAAATAAGATACCTTCTGTTGGAGCCTGCTTGCACTTTAGTCAAAATTAGTGTGATTTTGGCAAGTACTTATCCTCAGGTATATCTCTTATATTATGTAATTTTTAATGCACTGGAGTTGAACAGTCTTACAATCTCTTGATGTTTCGTCCCTATTGCTTCTCTCAGGAAGCACCATATTCTCCTGTCAGTGAGTTTTTCTCTTTATACAGCCTGCATTTTCTTTAACATAACCTAATGCTGCTGTTCCTAGTTATGCATTGAGTACCACACTAAGTAATCTATTCCCACTTGGAACTTAATAGCCTAAAGATATGTTATGCCTCGTATATAATTCATTCTTAGTCATCACTTACCCAAACAAGTAGCTTGTGGGGTTTTTTTCTGTTTTTATTTTATAACCTCCTTTAATCTTCTCAAGAAAAATATTGATTCTTATTTTCCAGTCTACTTAAATTTCTTTTCCCTCCAAACTTCCTCTAGTTTTTCTGTGTCTTTTTTTATCATATACTAACAAAAATAATTGAAAAATCTTTCAGAGTTATTTAGGGGAATGTTCTTTAATTTATGATAGGCAGTTTGAAATAATATCTTTGCCTTGTTACGGAGGCATATTAAATAGCACACAGGTGCTAAATCTGCTCTGTATCATTACTTGTTGTCATGGTTTGATATTGGCCAAATGCCAGGCACTCACAGAAGTCGTTCACTCACTCTCTTTTGCTGCAGTTGAGCAGAGGAAAGGGAAAAAAATTAACAAAGGGCTCATGAGTTGAGACAAGGACTGGAAGGAAAAAACACTCTAAGGGCAAAATACGTTCAAATTTATTATTAACAGAGTCAGAGGAGGATAATAAGAAGTAATAATAAGCCTTTAAAACACCTTTTTCTCCCCCAGCCCCTCCCTCCTCCCCACTGCCAGGGCAGGGCTCGGGGGTTTTGGTCAGTTTGTCACTCCAGACCTTCTGTTTGCTCAGGGAGAGGAGTCTGTTCTCTGCTGTGTTGTGAGTCCCTCCCATGGACAAACTGTTCCCAAAACTGTTGTGGCCTGGTCACTTGTCCATGAGGTGCAGTCCTCTGAGGACAGGCTGCTCTAGTTTGGGAACAAGTTCCCTCTCTCTATCTCTGGAAGCAGGGGCCCTCTCTCCATTCAGGTCTTCCTTTAGATCACAGCTTTCCTTAGCATCCACCTGCTCGGGAGCACTTTTCCCATGGGCTGTGAGTGGATCTCTGAATCCCCCCTGGACTTCATACATTCCAGGGGCACCGTTTGTTTCACCACGGTCTCTACCACGGCTTGCAGAGGAATCTCAGCTNTGAGTTTATTAACAATTTGACCTCTTTATATACTAAACTGATTGGTGTTAGAAGTAACACCCATTCAATCACATTGACCAACACAGAGAGACATCAAATGGTCTCCACCTCCAAAGAGGAATGAAAAACAAGATAGAGTTAACAAAAACATCTCTCTGTTGTTTACAGAAAATTCCGTGAGAACTGAGAAATCAAAACATCTCAGGTTGAAAAACCAGGGCTACACACAAGTGCTGTTTTGATTTTCTTCTCAAATATGTCATCACAGAGGCATTACCAGCCTCTCTAACTGGGCCAGCAGCGTGTCCATCTTCAGAGCCATCAGGGATTGGCTCTGTCCGACGTGGTGGAAGCTCCCAGCAGCTTCTCACAGAAGCTACCCCTGTGCCCCTCCCCACCACTAACAAAAAACCAGATTGTGATAAATCAACACACTTGTAGACTTTTATCTTGCAATATGTCTGCTTTTACTGAATATAGGCACTGAAAATTATTTCCCTGTCAGTGTTTCCTTTACATACTATTTTTCTGTAGTGACTCATTTATACATTTCTCTTTTAGAGGCCTCTTTGCCACTCCATACAAAGGCATATAACCAGATACATTTTTGAATGGTCAATATGTTTATCCTTCTTTTAAATTACTTGAAGTTTAAGGTGGAAGCTGAGTTGTCATTTTGGTTTTACCTGCAGAAAACTAAAGATGCAATTGAATGATATGAAATTTAGCACTGTTTTGGTTTGTTTGTTTTTCTTTTCAAAAATATTCTAAAATGGGTGGTTTTTTTGAAAATATTAAAAAAAATATTTCCTATAATGCAGATATCCCTTCAAAAATATTTCATTAGTTGCATAATTTGGTGTTTTATAACCTACAGCTATTCCCCCCTTCCTTGTGTCTCGGCAATGTTATCATTACTAATGTTAGGAAGAATTAGATGTATATGGGGATTCAAAAACTATTTTGTGTTAGCAATTCACATGAAACCCTCCAAGACTACTGAAAGGGTTGTTTTTTATCAGATATGATCAGTTAAGCATATTACCACAACCAGCAGAAAATAATCACTGAATTTACATCTTTATAACCTGGGTGCTTTGAGTAAGGGAATTACCTTGGATCTTTTATGTCTTTTTTCCAGAACTTTATTTACTAATGGTTCATTATTATGTGCACTAAATAAGAGTGGATTTGTGCAATCCCCAGTCAATAAACATTATTATTTTTAGTTCATGAAAAGTCACAGATCTTTAGCTAATAAGGTGCAAGTTTGAAAGTGTCAAAAGTTTCTAATTGTCAGGTGAAATTATTCTGGAACTGGACCCGTGAAGGAAATGACTACTGGGAGAGATTGCTTATGTTTATATATGAAAATCCAACAAATTATCAGGTTTATTCTGCCTGATAATAACAATTCTATCAGAGCCTATCAGGTTGTCTTGAATGCCAAGCCTGATAACAGTAATTACTCATGATCCAAAAATCATTGGAGGGCCACACTGCATAATAACGGGCTTTTTTCTAGTCTTTCCCTCTAAACATATAAATAGCTGTTTTGTGCGTTTTAGAATATGAGGAAGTTTCCAGCATTCCAGAAAATCCAATATGGTTTTTTTTGGATATCTCATATTCGACATATAAGTAAAACTCTTTTTTCATATATTCTCCCTGCAAACACCCTCATGTTCATTGAATTAGGTCAAAACCTTTAAAGCATTGAAAAAAACCTTTTGCACTAGGAAAGGAAAGTATTCATGTCTTTCAAATCTGTGTTCTATTCCTCAGAGCTAATGAATTCAATTCATGGATTTGAAAAATTTACTGTAATACTAAAATTGATGGACACAATAACGTGGATTCCTCAGTATATTAACAAGGAAAGACTTGTAGCTTAGATCAGCATGGCCTTACAAGTTTGAGTTGTGCCTTTGTAGGTTAACACTATTTGTAAGAATTATTTTATCTAGTACTTCTTTTTTCATTGTGAAATTCCTTGTGCAAATAAATCATATCAATGCAAACAGGTCTAAACTGTTTTCGTGTTTATTCATATTTTGTGCTTATATCCACAAAAGGAGGGGTGAAAGGCAGTGGAAAACAAGGCTTTCATATCTGCTTTTTCTATAGCAATATTACTGTTGTGGAGAATTAGGAAATAGATTATTCATTATTCCTCCCATTGCTTCCATTAAATGTTGTCTAGCAGATGGAATCTTAAAATAATGTGTAAATAATCTTAAAATTCTTGGAGTTCTTTAATGCAATCCATGTTTCTTCTGTAGAACCCATTGCAAACTTTCTTCTGTCAGGAAAAAAGAAATTTGAGTCCTTCAGCAAATTCATAAAAAATAAGTTCACGTGTGGCTATAAAACCATGATCTGAATGCATCCTCTATCTCAGGAATTGCTACACACTCAATGCACACAGACAGATATAAGAGATGAATCTCTCTTTTATTGCCTTGTTGTTTATGCTCTTTACCATCTATTATTGATTCAGGTGAAAAGTAGGTCTCAGGTTTTTTCTGGAAATTTTTATGTTCCTTACAATATAAATACAAAGTCATCTAGGTACACTGTGTTGATGCAATGGTATGAATCCATAAATTTGACAAGAACTTAAGAATGGGAGGGCTGAGCTATTGAGTAGAATGTTACCTTTGACTGGAAAAGTGTGGAAGAAGATGACTAATAGTGGCTAGTGTGTCACACAATCGCTATGAGATTTTAAAGCTGTTTAAGGAACTAGAATTTAAGTCTGGTGTCCACATTGGCCAAATAAGTAGAACTAATGGACATGGAGGTAAGTACAAAAGAAGGGGAGAGTTGGCAAAACCTGGAAAATGAAGTCATGACTCCGAGAAAACCCACTGACATTCTGTGAGCTGATAGTAAGAAAGTTGGCCTGGAAGATCCAGCTGAGGTAGTCGGTTTTGAGTACTAAAATATATTCTACAAAGTTCTCCCTAACAGAACCTCTGGCTAAGCTGCCAAAAGACCAGAAGAGTGAAGTGGTCAAAGGATTGGATAAAGAAGCAGCCACACAGTGGAAAAACTAGTGACCGTTTTGGATGGTGTGAAAGGTTCTCAGCAGAGAGCCATTGTCACCTGTGTAAAAAGGTATGACTAAAAAATCATGTTGCAAAGGGAAAAAATCTTTCATGGTGAAGCAGAAAAGAAGAAATATTTTCTTTCCCTGTAAGAGCAGGAGTCCTCAAATAAAATAATGGTTGGTAGATTCAGAACAAAATTGAATTCTACTTCATGAAATGGGTAGTTAAACTGTAGAAATTTCTATTACACTGAGGCACTGCTTGGGAGCCGAGCACCAGGGGACCTCTGACCCACTGGCAAAGCTCTTAGGCAGAATGAGGAATAACAGCCTAGGGAGGGGAAAATTACTAATTATCAATTTACCTAATTTTAAAAGAAGGAGCATCCCTTAAAAATCCTTCCATTCAGAGATCTGTATCTGCCTGCCATCATAAACTTTCAAAGTCCAAGCTATGGATCTGAGATATATATATATATATATATATATATATATATATATAATTATTTTTGGCACTGTAACAATATCTGAGTAGCTTATCTCTAGAAATTATCTTAATTACTTGTCATTGCCAAGAACTGCTTGATTCTTGAAAATTTGCACTTTGTTTCTATCCTTGTGGACTCTGTTGTATTCTTTTAAGTCAACGCTTACTCTCTTTTAGACTCTCTGAGACTTTTTATCTGAGACTTGGATTTCTTTGCAAAAGTTTCATTTCTTTTGCTATAGATGCAGCAATTGTCTCTACCTTGTCTCTTAAACTTTCTAGTCCCCTCTTCATTAAGAGGGGAGATCAGACCCCCTTTTAAGATAGATTTTCTTCTTTGTGAGGGTGTTTTCCATATCATCTCAAGTTTAGCAATAATTTGCAAAGTATTTCTGCTGTACCTAATTTGAATTTAACCATGAGGAAACCCAAAGACAGATGTGATGCATATACAGATGTTATACATTGTCATAAATAGATTGGTTTTACACTAAGATACACCTTCTCTCTGATTTCAGGACCATATAATAATACTGCAGCTTCTTTACCTTAAGGTCACTGTGATATGTTTATGTAAGCCTTCTTATTTATTTGCTGCTTCATATACTGCTTATCTCAAGGAATAGAGAGGAAACAGCAGAATTTACATTAAAAATTGGCATTCTTTTTAAATAATCAGCAGCTGCCATGTGCTTACATTTTTAATAACCCCTGCTCAAAGCGAGGGTAATTTTCAGGGTATGTATTAAATACAATTATTGATTGTGTAGAACATCATTCTTAGAAGGCTTCTTACTTAAGATCCAATTGAAGATATATTTTAGCTAATTAGTGACCATATTTGCCTGGTTATTTCCACTGTAAAACATATTCTTTCTGTATTGAATCCCACAAATCCATTTTTAGCTAAGGAATCTGAGGCTATTCAAAGTAAAGCTGTTGACCTTGTTACAGATAGTTAGGCTAACTCAGTCCAATTACTCAAACTCACTTCGGTTGCAATTAATTATTTCCTGAGGTTATAAAGTAACCAGAAAAATATAAGTAAAATTTATTTTCCAGTAATTGATATTGATCTAAACTCATGCATTTTCATACGTTGCATTTATGGCCTTACATACATTGTATTGCAGGCCTTGGAAGAATGTGAGTTGTAAATGTCTTAAATATTTTTTAAAGATTCCTTAATTGATTGGATGATATTGAGTAGAAAAATTAATTTCTTGACGCAGTTTATTTTTCTAATTGTGTTCACCCTTGGAACTTCATAAATTATTATTACTGTGTCCCAATTTTATGTAATCAATTCCACTAAGTGCTTAGAAAGATTTCGGTTAAATTTGACTAAATGCTTGCAACTAACACTAAAATTCTGACAAAGTATTTGGCTTTTGGTTCGTGTTTTTTTTAAAAACCTCACCCTCACACCCTCCTCAGAGAAGAGACATGTTTTTCTCTTAGCATCATATGCAAGTCTATATCTAAAAGCCATAATGGCCTTAAATATAAAAAAAAAATATATATCTAAATAATTTAGAGAGGCTGTTTCCAAGCTGTAAAATATTCAGGAGATTTAGGCAAGCTGCAGTATCCTGTAGCAGTTGATGATGTTTTAATGTGACGGAACAAGAGCGAAACAACGTAATGCTGCAAGAGCACGCACTGTATCGGGCCCGCATAGCCATCCTAAAACCAATCCAGTTCTCCATTTGCAACCTGCTTTACTCCATCCTTTTGCTGCAGGTGCAGAATGAAAAGACTTAGCAGATGGCATAGACCTGTTATTTATCATACAATGCTTTAAAGGAAAACAGCCCCTGCAGATTGGTGGTGGCTCCTACTTTAACCTGTGTGACCACTCTGTGAAACACTATCTCATGGGTTCCAGAAGAGCTGGATAATGAAATTGAAAATTTGAGGTTCAAGGATAGTGAGCTACACCTGGAAAATGCCATTATGGCAGATGAATTGTAATTAGAGTTTTAAACTCTGGGCTAATTTTGTATAAGAAAGTAATTTTTTCTTTAAGAAAATTTTTACTTTAACACCTTAATGGAATTGTTATAAACTTGAAGAGTACGAATGGGGAAGGTTTTTGTACTATTTGTACTTTGTTGATAAAATATGCTCCTGTGTATAGAAACAGTACAACCTGTCACGTGGCAAATGCTGTCATTTGTCTCCTTAGCACCTGGCTAATGATCCATGACAGAAATATCTGAGCTGAGTGATAACTGTACAGTGGTATAATACGGCATTATGGCACAGATTTTACACCAAGGGCTTCAGTCATGGTTTTTAGCCATTTTGCTGTTGAAGACTAACACTGAAAGGGCTTTTCTGTCCAAATAAATTTGTCTGGGTGACAGAAACAATTTACAAAGCTCTAAATGTGTTGTTTGGCCTGTTATTTGTAAGATCTAACTGTGGAATATTCAACATAAATAACATTCTGGAAGGTATCATTAGGAATGTGTCTGATTTAAACCTGCCTATAAAACTCCATGATCCATAGAGAGGGGTTCTCTCCACACTATTCTGTCAGGCAATAAAAGATAACCAGACATGACTCATCATGATTTCAAGATGCCTCTAATACTATGTTTGCTTAGCTTTCTACCTAAGTTCTTGTTGCCTCTCAGAAGCTAACAAAGTTTGTAATTAAATAGTTAATTTCAGAAAAGAAGACTCTGCCAGAGGATATGACTCTGGTAGAATAGCCTTCAATGCATGAACCTTCTTGTTTATCAAATGATTTTCTGAGAAAGAAAAAAAATTGCCAAAAAAGACACACCTAGAACCAAAAAAGTGCCCTTGAGTCCAAACCAGACTTGTCTGTGTTTTTCTAGAATTTAACAGTATAAACAGTATTTTCCAGCAGATTGTGAAATAGGTCCTTTTTAATGATAATCTCATGACCATGCAGCATCTCATCAGAGACAGCGCTGCCAAGCTGCTTGTGCTTGAAGACAGCACTTACAAGGGGCATGTTTAAATATGCCAAGAGACGAGCTTGACCCTTACAGCCCCAATGATTACGTGTTCTCCTGTGATAACAGTGACAAGTGATTGAATAGCAGAGGCCAGAAGAGAGAATCAATTCTGTGTTAATGAGCATGCAAGGCTATCAGGGAAGCAAGTGACAATTGGTTAGGTTAAAGACAATATTAATCTACTCACAGTGAAAGGAAAGTGTGATGCTGACCCTGTGAAATGCTTTGTGCAAGTTAATTTCTTTATGCAAGTGTTCTTGTTTCCTATGTCTTAACCAGTTTTGCCCTTGAAAGTTATGGTGTCCCTGAGATATTCATTACTAATATTTGTCTTCCACACATATCATGGTGGAGCTCCCGCAGCCCCACAGCATAATCCTTTATTGTATGGACCAGTATGGATGGACAAGGGATAATACTGTCAAGTTAGTTCATAAGTTAATAGCTTGTTTGAGAAACATCCCCTTCCAATAATAAGAATAGATTAAACCCCTTTGACCAGCTTCATTTGGACTACAGCTATGTTGGACATTCACTCTTTCCCTAGGGAGTGAAGGAGATCTAGATGTTGTAGACTGACATTCAGAAGATGTGGGATAATTGAGCTTTTTACTTGCTTTATTGTAAAATCCCTCAGAGTGCATTCATCTTGTTTGTGATCCCAGTTTGTATACTTGTAGTATTCTCAGAAGCAGTTACACTGTTCCATCATGACCACCAGAGATAAAAACCAGAGTGTAGGTCCCTCTGGGGGAAGAGCAAGCTGCAGACCAGGCACATTGAGGGAGTACAGGATGGGGCTCCCTGCACAGGATTGTTTCTTGGTGCTCCCTGATGCTGTCTGCAAGTCTCTAGTAGAAAACGGGAGACCATAAAAACGGATTCAGTGCATAAATAACACTTCTTGTTTAATTTGCTGTGCCAAACCCCACTACAAACCTGGCCCGCATATTTTTTTTGGCAGTGCTCTGTTTCTAAAAATAATCACAGCACCTGTCTCTGAACTGTGGGCAGTGCTCTCTCACAGTTCACCTGCTTGAGTCACTCATGGTTTCCTTGTAAGGTGAGAAATAACCCTGTTCTCACTAAACATTAATTAGATCATCTTTTATCTGTGATGAACTCTTATCACCTTGACTGAAGGGACAATGGCTTGATCTAAGATCCAGAAACAGCTTTACAGATTTGTGTGTAGTCTGGTGCTGTGCACATAACTCAAAAGTGCAGTCTGTGAATGCCAAGCAACCAAATGCTATTATCTCTCATAAACTGGCGTAATTTGTCTTGCAAACATACCCCATTGTCTTTTAAATACACATTCATACTAACAAAAGTTGCAATTACCACTGACTGTTTCTCTGGCTTGTAGCCTCAAACATGACTTTAGGACATGGTCTTGTACAAAAAGGTCAGGGATAATGTTTCAGAGAGTGCAAAGATAGCTTGACCATAATTCAGTTTTCTCCATATGTTCTTTGTTCTCTTGCTATCAGTCCACTTATTTTCAGCTATTAAGCAAAATTATGCATTGAAAAGTTTTTTCAGGTGCTTAATTTCTTTGTTTTGTTTTTCCAAAACTTCTAGATGTACGGAACAATAGGGGAGACAACTTGTGAGTTGTTAAGATCATTACAGAAGTTCAGATAATTCTAGAAGAATTAATTTAGTTAGAACTATTTAGCTCAGTGTTCCAATCACAGATGGGAGACCTGACTGAATTTTACCACTCTATCACTACCTTGCAGTGAAGTGGTCAGTAATCAGCTCTGGTGTGTATGAAGAGCAGAAGAGGTTCTCTGCCTGTGTTTTTCAGAGTCACCAGTGCTTATATAATATGCTGTTTTAAAAGAACTATAAAGATAGAGAAACAATGAGGACAAAAATCCTGTTTAAATAAAGAACATAAATGGCACAAAGATGCTCTTCATCTGCAGTTTGAGGTCAGTTAGCATGAAATACATTCTTCTCCCTACTGCTTCCTTTTCTGTACCTTCACTTAGGTAAATCAACAGCTGAGCCACAGTTCTCACCATCTTCAGCCAAATATCACCTGGACCTCTCATTATATATATATATATATGATAAACATTATGCAGTTTATCATAAATGTTACCCTGGAGGCTTATTTAATCCTTTATAGCTGAGCAAACCAAGACTCTGTGGACCAAATATAATAAATTCAGTGTTACAGCTTTTCCTCTACTGAGTCAGAAACCTTCCCTCTATGCTGCTGATGTAGGTGTTTTCTAAATTTAACTAGGGTGGTTTGAATAACTGAATAAGTCCAACTAAAAATATCTCCTGGTCCTAGTTTCTAATCTACTACTTAGTAGGTCTGTATATAAATTAATTTCATTATTTTGAGGGTGCAAAGAGATTTAGGGAAATAGAGCAGCTGGAAAACAGGACATGGGACAACAAGTAATGGAGAGAAAAGGGCTCCAGAAATAACTTTTAAACTATTATGCTGTAATTATTGGTTAGTACATTACCCTCGACCATTGTTCCTTAAAGAAATAGGAAAAACCTGTTTAGTGTTTGCATGGATGTAGCAGTCTTAGTGCAGTCTCTAGTGCTGACTGTGGTACTGCGTGACTTGGCTTTGAAGTGGATTATGGTGCTTTGAGACCTCTGGTATATGGATGGTATTTAAGGCCATTTGCTGTAATATAAGAGTATTTACCAGACTATACATTTCATCACTTTGGCTGAAACAGAAGAAAATAGCTACTTCATGCTTTGGAAATCTATCTTTTAAATTTAAAGTCAATGAATTGTAATAATTTATACCTCAATATATCAAAAAGATCGGATGGGTTGATGGAGCAAGTGATGTTATGATGTCTATGTTCTCATCACATCTTCACATCAACAAAATAATATTACAATAGGAAGAGTTGACATTCAGGTAATCCATGCAGTTGGTTTAACAGTTGTAAAATTGCCTTCTGGGAGGAAAAAAATGTAGAAATGCAAATAACACAAACCTTACCGAGAAAATTACTTTCTGTTGGCTGTTAGGAGCCAGCTCAGCTACATCCCCCCATTTCCTCTCTCTTGTGCACATAAGTGTTAGGGATTTCATCCTATGACAATTGCACTGATCCCAGCCTTAAAATCTAGATCTCATGATTAATGCATCTTGAGCTAGCAGTAGAAGGGGCCTCTCTAGCTGAGAAGGTTCAGTACCTCTGCACCCTCACTGAATGGCAGCAAGCTTTGTACTTCTGTCATGGCCAGCGCTGGTGGGTGGAGGTCAGATATACTTTCAATAATGTTTTCATCATGGTTTTGGTAACAGAAACCAAAGATGTTTGAATTTAACCCTAAATAAATAGAGCCTATATATTTAGCATCATAACATTATTTCTTTAAAAGCTTAAATGTCAAAACAACAAGTAGTTACAGGTGTCTAAGCACCATAAATTGCATGTCTTATATTACAGAGCTTTTTTCAAACATAAAAATTCAAAAAAATTTAGTTAAATTACTGCTGAAGGATAATTTTTTATAGCTAAACATATTGTTAAGAGGTTTTTTCATAATTTTAAATAATTTTAAACAAAGCATATTTTCAACATTAAATTTTTCAAAACTCCTATTAAACTAAGTTCAACTTTAATTTTTCCCTCCTCTTTCTGGCTTATACTGTAGTTATGCTTTTAAGTACGTGACAATAATCCTGATATTCACATTCTTACTCTTTCAATTTGTCTCTCCCGTTAATCCAATGAGTAGAAAAATCCGTTCTTTCTCATTTCAAGTATTATCACTTCAGGAGACAACCAGAGAACTTCAAATACTTCTATAGCCTTAATCTGTGAAAGAATTATATTCCCTGGCTATCCAAATCTTTGTTCATATTTCCCATATTATGTGGCAAAAGGCATGCTGTGCCTCTGCCTTAATTCTCCTGTTCACAGCTAAGAAGTTCATGGAGGTGTATTTTGGGTAGTAATGTGCCATAAAACTGGGGAGGGGGTTGGGGTGTCTGTTTAAAACAATTAGGAGATTTAAAGTTGCAAAAAAAAATGTATAAAGCAAGAATAGAGATGACTGAAATGTGTAACTTGTAGTCAAAACACTTTTTTGCAAAAGCAGATTCAATTCTGATTTGAACATAAAATGGAAAAAAAAAAAGCCTTTCATTGAACATTCTCCTTTGTAAAAGACCTTTGGTGCTTTCCAAGTAAAATGTGCTGCCTGGCAGATGGTGGCTAGAACTGAAGAGCCTTCAGCCAATTTTATTAGGATTTATAATAAGTAGCTATGTTGGGACTAACTGGCCTTTGATATCTATTTGTTGTATGTAGTCAAAGCCACTCATTTTGCCCCTCTATTTTCAACTCTTGCCTTGTTCCATGGAAATATTAGGTGAATTAAAGGTATTCCCATGGTGCATTTTAAATTAATCACCAATCTCAGATGTTTTGTAACTTTCTTAACAAAAATAATGTTGCATGCAGAACATTGTATTTTTGTTGGAGTGCACCTGTAAGAGACGTATGCAGAAAATGGGTGAGATAATTATTCATCTCTAATTGGCAGCAGTTAATTCCTAGCTGAAACACTGAGGTTTTACTTTTCATCCAAAGTTTCAAAAAGCAATTAGGTTTACACTAAAACAAATTAAAGATGGAAGACAGACGCTATGAAGTAATTTGAGTTCACATACGCTCTAAGAATGATCAGAGTCACTGATATTGCAAGCCCACGATCATTTGATATCACTAGGTAGCTTTAAAAAAGGGAGGGCAATAGTGATGCACTAAAGTGAACCATCAGGATGCTATTCTGCTCGTGAATAACCATAGGAAGCTATCTGGGTATTGATCAATTGTCCTCTGAAATGGACAATTGCAGCAGAGTAGTGAATTTGCATCATTTTTGTCAAAAAAAAAAAAA
>WBMY01011602.1:51785-77726 GCA_013397315.1 Donacobius atricapilla
AAAAAAAAAATCTTTGCACTTGAGTTCCTGAGAAGGAAGAATGAACCCAATCTAAACGATATGAGAGAAAGGAGAAGGAGAGAAATGCCACTCATGTTCATTCTTTGCACGTCAGATTTCCAAACTAATCTTTAAAGCAACATTTGCTTTTATTCTTTCTGACTTACGCTAATGACATGAAAATAGCTTCAGAATATACAATTTCTTTTCTAATTTTCCATAGTCATAAATCCTTTATTAGATGGCCATGACCTTCAATGCTCCAGTAATTTTTTTTTTTTATTTTAAATTTGCCTTACCGCAGATACTTAGTTTGGTTTCACTCACCACTACATACATCCTGATGACTAGCTCTTAGTTTATACAGGAATATGCAGAATGGTATTCATTTGAATTAAGATGCTGACCTTTTTCAGCCTTCCTGGAAGGGCAATTTTCATTGTCTGTAGCTTGTCACCTAAATGCAATTCTTATTTGGAAAAGTAGATCAAAAACAGAGATTCAAAAGGAGGTGGTTTGTTGGGGGGGGCTTTGTTTGTTTTTTTCTTAAAAGGTGACAGTGCAATAAAATTTCAGTTTTATTAGAAGTAATCATCTGGAGTTGGTGGAGGTGGAGGGTTTTCTTTCCCCAGTATTCCAGTGAGTGGAAGTGCCCCAGTGGAGTGACCACATATCCCAGCCTCTTAGTGCTCTGGGCTGGCAAACAAGGTCTTCTCAGCTGGGCTTCTCTGAAACTCAGACACTTCTGCTGGTTTTAGGTGAGACCTGAAACTCTTTCCCAAAAGAAACTCTTATCCTTTTTATTCAGAAGTAATATTCTGATCAGTAATCCAGTGACAGTGAAGACAGTCCCAGTGCTTGTTCTGGCACAGCCAGTGATGCCATCAAAGCCAGGGGCAATGCAAATGGACTGGAACAGGTGGCTCTGCCTGTTTAAAATTCAGCAGCAGGGAGTATTTCAAAAGTCGAGCACCAGAGGAACATAAGTCAAAAAGTTCTGAACTTCTGGCACATCCCATGAATTTCCTTAACCATCACCAGGCAAGGCAAAGAGAAGGCTGAAAACATTAACCTTGAGGAAGGGGGCTGTTTCGTCATGGTCTTCATTAGAACATGTAGTTTTTCTCATTCTGCCACATTCATATGTTTAGCATAAATCATTATGTTTTGTTAATATTTCTCTATTGTGCCACACACACCTGAAAAATCAAAAAATAATCCCTTCTAGAGTCCTGCCCCTAACAGTTTCCTTCACAATTTTGTCTTAAGAGTTATATCAAACATCTCAAGTCTCTTTTGTTTTCCTGTTCTGTAATGAAAGCTTAGTTTCCATGAGAGGTATATTCTGATTGCAAGTATACAGTATACACCGAAACCTCATTTTCCAGCAGCACTTTGATCAGCCTCTAGAGGGATATCTCTTTCAGGAATTAGACTTACTTAACTGCTTTAGTAAAACTTTCTTTATATCTCCTAAATAGGTAATGGTCATTCAAATCACTCACAGACATATTTTCTGTGTTGCAGGCAGTAGCGTGGAGTCCAAACAGATCCATTTGACCAATTGTAAAATGAAAATGCATTTGTCTGGTTTTTTTTATAAGTTAACAATTTCTGGGCTGAGGACCATAGTTCTCATTGATGTTATTTGATTAAGCAATCTATTTTATTTTATTTTATTTTATTTTATTTTATTTTATTTTATTTTTATTAGCAGATACATCTTGCTTTGTGGGAAAAAATAGGAAATGTGGAAGATCTGTGCAAGATAATTGCAAAGAAAGTGTGCAAATGCTTCAAGCTGTTCATGAGCTGGTTTTTAGTGCACTTTGAGATGCTGTATGAATAATAGGATTGGTTTAGTCCCTAGTCTTGAGACAACAGCAGCGTCCATGCTGTGTTTATTGCCGCATTACAGTAATCAAAGCAATTGCACAGGCTGAAAGTAGCAGAGGATCCCAGTGTCTACGGAATAGAGCCAAATGCTGGGAGCATGCTGAAGGGATTGCTCAGAAATGGCTGGGAGGTGAGTAAATGTCTATTAGCGCCAGACATGCATGTATTGGATCTAGAACCTTGTCATCCTGTCCCTTCTAAGCCGCCTCTTAGGAAAATGCAGCTAAGTATTTCTATAATAGGAGTGAAGAATTAGAAGGAAAGCAAGGGATCACTTTAACTTCCCTTGTGAACCCAATTTCTCAGTTAAAAATAACTGCCTTTCAGATAACATGTTCCATCTGAGAAGAACTTCAGGACTGACAAAGCCTCTGAATAATGCTAAGGTGAAATCTCTCTTTCTTTATGTTCTGCCAAGACAGTAATATTCTGTATTGTCACTGGTTTCATTAAAAAAAACCAAAACAATCAGTGCCCAATACTCTGTTCCTGAACGCAGAAGCAAGTTAAAAATACCTTATACTTTGTTACAAGTTGGAAAATACCACATAATACTTCCCTATTATTGCCTAAATATTAAATGACAGTTAAAAAAAAAAAGAAAGGCACGCAAGCTAGTTCTGTAGGACTGTTTTTCCTTGATAAGCAAACAGGATTTTACTGTAAGCTTTTGAATGCCTAATCCTTCCTATTATTCATTATACTTTCCATGCTAGGGATAAAAAAGGAGAAATGCATCCTATTTGTATTCACAACACAAATTGCAGTACATAATTAGCAAAGTTCAGTAATGTTGATTATCTTAAATAGCTCACGGAACAGAGCATGTAGTCATCTAAATCTCTGATGCCAAATTCTGGGGTTGTTTTTCACATTTTTCCAGACAACATGGTTGTGTGTAACCTGTTCAAACTGGGGAACCTTGTCAACAGGTACTTGGATAAGAGGTTATGCAGCATAAGGACATTATTTCAACAGTATTAGAACACCTCTTTTACTCTGTCTTGGATTTATCCAGCTCCTCAGAAAATAAAAAGTTTTTGCAGAAAGGAGCAAGGACATAATTTCTTGGGCCACACTGGATGGCAGGGTCCATTTTCCTTGCTCTTATTGGTTCAAGAAAATGATGAAACAGCAGAGAAAAGGAAGGTAAAAAATATACAACAAAAAACAGTTTATTGACCTGGGTTTGTTTTTATTTGTTAGGGATTTTTGGCTTGGAAAACATTTATTTAATTATGATTTCTGGGTTGGTTTGTGGTCTTGCCTCCTCTTAAGGTATTTTCCCATTCTAACAATGTTTTTGACTGCCCTATTGTTCTGTCATCCTCACTGGCTCTTCCCTTGAAGCCCTCTCCAGAGTGCCTAATTTAGTTCAGGATGTAGGCAGATGCTGTATAGATGAGCAGAAGCAGGAAATGCTCAGCACACAGCAAACTGCTGCAGTGTCTCAGTCAATGGTAGCAAAACCAGCAGCTCCCTAGCGAGGCAGGGAGCACCCACAGCAGCAAAAAAGAGAATTCAGTTTGGTAGTGAAAGACATGCTCCCTTCCACATTTTGAGGGTAATGTCTGACATTTCATCATCTCCACTTGGGTGCATCTCACGGTTCTGTACATCCCTGCACAGGCACAGAGATGCCATCAGCAGATTCTAAGGTTTGTTCGTTCCTATGTGAGAGTGTCTCACCAAGATCTGGCAGAGCAATATAGGGTGTTTCACATGTGATTTTATGGAGCTTTATTTTAATTATGGCACATAAAAACTTCTTCTTTGTAATGTTACAGAGATTAATTTCAGAAGGAGGTGGTGACAGATTCAAGTGGTCAAAGGGTGGGCTAATTTCTGTTGACTAGAATAGTTTTCCAGTCTAGGAAAGAGATAAATTAATTAGGCCAAATTGTGCTTACTGTTACAATAGCATTTCCTTTTTCAATTTTTAACCTTACCACGGACATATTACACATCTCTCAGTAGTAGCTCTACAGGTGGAAAGATTAATCTAAGGGGAATTATGACATGTCCTTCATAGCAGGACATGTCCTTCATAGATGTCATAAATACATTTCTAATGAAGTTTCCATTCTTTCTGGGCACAAAAAAAATTGTTTGAGGAGTGGGGAGAAAAGAGAAACTGGTGACGTTCATGCTTTTAATCCTTAAAGCATCTGCTCAGCCCTCTGTAAGCAGTGCATTCAGCTGGAGAGTCAGGCATTTCACAGTGATTGATTGCTTTTGCAAGCCTTGTGCCAAAGCAAACCAGGCAGTTATGCATTGACAACACATTAGTCAGGGAAAGCCTGAACTTTTATTGTGTAAATTTCAAACAAAACAAATAAATCTGCTCCTGGTTTCATGCTAATAAAAACAATCTATGCTGTGGAATGTCTGCATTTTGAATTTTTGTGATTTGGTTTGCTTTTTAAGGTATCTAGCTAATGCTTTTGGTAATTCATGCCAATGAAAATAACTTTTTTCCTAAAGTTTTGAAATCATGGAGCAGTTGCTATTATGTGGTATCTGCTTTGAAATTTTAGTATATCATTCTGTACTACAGTGCACTCTAATTTTGTTTATAGCATTTGATTATCATGTCAATTTACATCCAGGGTAGAATAAATTGGCTGGGTATCAAGCAATAAATTTTAATAGGTTCACCATCTGCATCATTTGGTATAGCATTCAGTGATTTTTGTCCTGATGTGGCAAACAAGTTATTGTTCTTTAGGCACTGCTGATCTTCAGTTCTGCATGACTGACCTAACTGCGTGTTGCTCCGTCCCTGGTGTCTGCTCCACACATTATAACAACCTCTCAAAAACAGACATGACATGAAATACCAAAATGGCACAGGTGTATTCTGCAAGTGCTGCCATTTCCAAAATCTTTGCTGTGTTCAGAGTGGTAGAAAAGAATGGACATCCAGAACCAGATCACCATTTAGTAGCAGTGTTTAGGGCTTTGCACACACTGAAAAATGTGGAGAGATCATACAAATTGTATGACATGATCAATAAACCCAAGAAAATGGATTGGATTTTAGTGTCTGTGTCAGATTGTCTCACACTTTAAGGTTAGGAACAAGCACAGTTTGTGAGAGTTGAACAAAAGGCATTCCTTGGCAGTGAAGTGTGGTCTGAAATCCCTGCTGCCCTGTGAGGTGCTGGAGCCCTGTGCCAGGGTTTGAGAGCAGTCTGACACCAGGGATCTCAAGAATCTCCCTGTGCAGGATGTTTTCTTTGCTCTGCACTGCTCCTGGTCACTGCCTGGAGGCCCTCTGGGATCCTTCCTGGATGTTGATGCCAACAAGCTGAAATAAGGGTAGAATCAGCATCTCTTGGCAACATACATTCAAATAGTACCTACCTGCTGCCCATGTCCAGCTGTCATCTTGCAGCTTTCCTTTGCTTGCTGTCAGAGGGGGAGCATAAAGGCTCCTGGAGAAAACAAAATAACTCAACAGCCTGAACTGTATACCTGTTTATCCAGATTGAAGTAACTCGTTCCTTTTAGATAACCCAGCACTGCAAAGACAAAAGCTATATGTTTGCAATTCATACAGTTATCTACAGTGTTTTTCTTTGTTCTTAAATAGATATTGTAAATTCCAGCTGAGATGCAGTGAAAGGATTAGCTTTTGATCTTGTAGCACTGAAAGGAGTCAAGCACAACGAATTTCACATGGTTAATGTTGTTGAGTAATTTCTTCATGTTTATGGAGAATAATAATAACATAACTCATTCTCCTAACAAAGGGGGTTTTTGAGTGGCATAGACATATACAACATCAAAGGGATCTGCCACAGGCTGACATTACTTACTACGATCAGTGTTATTTGTTTCAAGGTGGCACATAAAGAGGTGAGAGCCCATTTTTTTTTTCAGTTAGATGAGAAATAAACCTTTATTAAATGTTTTTTTATACACAATCTGATATCATTATATAAAGAGAGGAATTCTGCCAGTAGCTTACACCTCCGAGTTTTCAAGAGGTCTAGAGCCCTAGTAGAGTCTTCATGGTATAAATATATTCCACTGTCATCACAACACTTTGATTGCTATTTCTTGATACTTAAAAATTTGAGCGAGCCTGGTCCTATTAAAGCCCAAAATCTAGCAAATGGATTGACTATTTTGCTAGATTTTAAGCTTCTAGTCTTTCCTTTTCTCCTCTGCTTTTCCATACACTGCCCAAAAGCAGTACTAGGCAGTAATTGCTGTCATTTGCTGTGAGAGGCAGGAAGGGAGAGCAGATAGACTCAAGCATGGACATGGCAACAATTTGTTCTCATTATGAGAATGATGAGATGACTGCAATTCAGTTTCTGTTGCATGTTTCCCTTGCTTTTACGTTAATTCATTTGGTTCAGTTTTGAAATAATGTGGGGGATATATATTTTTTAAATTGGGGGCGGGGGGGTTGTTCCATATCATGTTTCAGATTAAGTCTTTTTGGTGTGGCTACTAAAGATGATTTGGAGAATCTTATGCAAGCTCCTAAATTGTAAATTTTTTTAAACACTATACTGTGTAGAAGAACCAGCTATTGCCTTTCTACCCACCATGCTAGGTAAAGAAAACAAAAAACTCTCTGAGCTTACAAATGCTTAATAAAAATTCTTCATGAGTAGGATGTAAACTTGCTTCATGTATAAACTAGAATCATTCAGTTGTACTAGTAAAGACATAATCATGATATTTTCTTAGTTAAGAGTGTGGGAGAGACCTTGGATTAAAGCTGCTTCAGAATGCTATATATCCATGAAGCTTCTAGAAACAGGAAAATTATAGTTAGCACTCTGAAAGTGGCTCAGTTTTGTCAGGCTGAGAAACTTATTTCACGATTGTTACTTACATTAACTGGACAAACAGTGCTAATGAGTTTTGGCTTCTGGATTCTGCACAAAATATTCCATCTTAGACCCATCACCAGTGCTGACTCTACCTTTTTTTAACTTTGGAAAAGTAATTGCTGCTCCTGGCACTATTTCCCTCGGGCTAGGTTCCTACATTTAAATTACTGACTTGCCTAACTCTTCACGGCAGATGCTTGCAGGCAGGCAATTTTAGCAGTTCAGTTGCTGAGTACCCTTCCAATGCCATTATTTTTACAGAGATTGGAAAATTCATCCATTAATTTCAGGAAAAGAAGATCTACTTGGTATGTTTTCCTAAATTAATGTTTTCCCATTATCAGAATGGAATTATTGCTTAGCTCATTAAAATCTATCCCATACAATGATATGGAAGATTGTAAGGGAATGGCAATCTTGGTGAATTTATGTGCTTCACCTAATCTGAGAATATTCTGCATGAATATTTCACATATCCATGTTTCTTCCTATCTGAGGTATATTTATATATATATATAAGGAATTTTTAGTTTCTTGCATCAAGTGAGCTGGTACAAAATTCCATATGATACTCTCTCATTTCTGTACAGGATGTTCACATTCCTTACAATTATTCACAAACTTCAGCTTTCAAGAATCCCATGGAATAAGCAAAACAATATAACATTTGATAGAATGACCATTGCAAGAGTGTTGTATTGTCCACCTCAGTGTGCTTCTCTTCTGTGCCTGTGTTCTATGTCACAAAAGTGTCTCTTCTTAGACCAAGAGACTCCATAAAAATAAAACTGCTCAGAGGTTTCTCTTTGGCAGAATAAGCAATGACATCTATTTGGCAGTCAGCTGCTGCACACTGTGATGAAGAGAAAATGCTAATTTCTTATGAGGATGTTGATTATTCCCTAACTTTAACTCAAATGCCTAATTGCTGATTATAGTCTAATGTGCAAAAATGCTTTTTCCCAGAATTTCTGTATTTAGAGGTAGTGTCTAGGAGAAGGGGGAAAGGGCTAATATATTTTTTATAAAACAGCAGTTAATTGTGATTCTTTACAAAGACATCAGTAGGAGTTTTTTGGCATTGAGTAGCAATTCTTATCCACATAACCTGGTCCTGTCATGCTTTGCTGCTTTACTCTTAGTTTGCACTTAAAATTTTTGCGAGGTATGTACATAAGACAAAATTAATCTAAGAGAGTGCCACTGGTGTGAAATACTGATGAGAGGGGCATATAAACATGCACTTATAGATGGTAAAAGACCAGTGAAGAAGTACCAACCACATGAAAATACTTCCAGGAGGGTTCTAAGGGTTCTTGCTGAAAGTTAACAAGGGTGAAACACCAGTTTTTAGTCCTGTGGTCAAAGTGAACTTGGTGGCTTTCTCTTAATTTCCCTTCTCAGCTCAACAATATTCAATCCTTGAAGACTTGAAGAAGAAAGATTCTGATTTACAGAGAGCCCCACTCAAAACTGGGTAGCAAAGGGCTACACTGAATTAAACACTTCTTTCCTGTTACAAGCACGTGTAGGACTGCTCATCCCTGGGGAGCCCAATCTTTCACAGATCTCCAGCAAAACTGACTCACATCAAAACCAGCGATTAACACAGGTGCTTTTTGTTGTGTTTAGTTGAATGAAATGTTCTTACTCTTTTCTAGATCTGTAAAGAATTTTAAGAAAAATCTTTTATAGAAGTAAAAGTTCATTGCAGTGATACAGGGAAGATGTACATAGGTTTTCAGGCAAAAGAAGCCAAGTGAAGCATGAAAATGGCTCAAGACTGAAATAATGATGTTAAATCCATTCCTTGGAGAAGAGAGGGAAAAAGATGAGGTGGGATCAAAGTTCACATTGCAACTTCTGCTGTATATCTGAGCTGCAAGTGCAGTGCTGACTTTGAGATGAGTAGACAGATCTCCATCTCTTTTAGGCTAGAAAATGTCATTCTGCTAAATTGTCATGGCAATATATCTGTTCAAAATTTATATCAGAATAACTTTGTCCACTCAGAAAACATGGTGGGTTGGTGTTTTGTGTGGTTTTGTTTGGGGTTTTTATGAAATGGCAGCTGAGATAGAGAAGCTGTTTTGTTCAAAAGTATCCCAAAGAAAAGTTTTGCGAGCAACCGAATCAGGTCAGGAAGCTGGTACGTGATTGCTATAACTCTGTATATTGCTGTATAGTTCTTTCATGTGGGAGATGCTAAACGGGAAATAAATGAGCTCTTATTATTGTAGTCGAGGGAGATTTGGGAGTGGGGGCCATATCTGAGGAGGTTTTATTCTCCTTCTGGTAGGCTGGAAATGAGCAATATCTGCCAGCCAGGTGACAACAGGAGGAAGGTCTAATATTGCCAATTTGAAAGGAGCTCTGCACTTCAGAAACAATGGCTGGTTTGTGTACCTTGTGGTAAAAGAGGGGGAAATTGCAACTTGAGACAAATTCAACTCAGACTTTCAGCCTCCCTGTCCTCTCAGCACAATGTTCCCTTTGACTCGAATGCTATGCTTTGGAGCCTCTTCCGTGTTTCAGGATGACTGATTTTCTGTATATTATCTCTTAATCTGGAGAACAGTTTAAGTATAGCAGGAAGAGAGAAAGGAGTGGTTTTGGTCATCTTGGTTTGACACATTTGAAAATGAAACTGATATTGAGGCAGATCACAAAAATAAAGATAGCAGAACATTCAGGGCTCTTCTGTTGTGTTTTGTGTATTTACAAACTTGTGGAAAAGTCCTAAGACCAATAAAAAGCCACCAAAAGAAAAGAAAAGAAAAAGAAAAGCCCTCAAGACACCACTGTTGCAAGTGCTGAAATCACTATTGTGGAAATGCATCTTAAAAATCAACTTGTGTTATCTGTTTCCAGGAAATGTTTACTGCTCAGATTTGGAAGGTTCTTCTGCCTTTACTGTAACAGCTCTGTACCCATTCCAGAAGGGCAGGCAGTGAGCCTAAGCACTCTGAAGGTGAGGGGTCCTGACTTGCCTGGCTATAGTACTAACTCTGGAACTGCATTGAATCAAGCTGTTAAGAACTCATGCTTTTTGTTCTGCAGCTTTCTGGTTTGAGAGATCAGATCCACCATTTCATTTTGGAATGCTGTTGAGCATATCACAGATATTATTCCAGTGTAATGTGTCCAGGTGATATCCTTAAACATGTCAGGGAAACCAGCAGTGCCGTCACACACAAGAGAACAAAATTAAACTAAAGCATGTTTTCATATGTTTGTTTCCAAATATGCATTTCTCTCAGGAAATTGTGTATGGCTGACTGTTGCTTAATTCCACAATAATATATTTGTCTGGGCAACAACTGGAACATTATACTCAAAGTTGCTGTAGGTAACCAAAATAATGAATAACCAAAGACATGAATATTGAGATAGAATTGGGGGTTATTTTTATCAGTCATAAACAACACAGATGGGCAGTACGGTTATGGGAAAGTGTGAACCAGAAAAATCAGTGGTATAACAAGGATGGATAAAATACTATGTGTTTTCTTGTATGAAAAAAGTTTGCTGTGTGCCATAACAGTGTAACTGAACACATTTCCATGATCCATTAAAAATATTTGACAAGACATAAGGGATAAAAAGAAAACAAGAATGATTCAGAATGAATTGCACTTAGAGAAAATATGGCTAGATTTCCATGTCATTTTCTGCAACTATGAAGTTATGGTTTAAAAACAAGGCAAGAAAAAAGTTATAGCAGACTGTCTGATTAATAAATTGCAATCAATTGCAATGCCTAATTATCTCCTAAGAGGTTTGAAGAGATAGTAATGGATGAAGCACGCTTTTCTCTCAGCATGAGGGGAGCTGGCTAGAACAGCTCCAAGGCTTAAAATAAACAAACCTTTGCTACAAGTGAGAAAAGGACCAAAGTGTAGAATACAAAGATGTGCTGATTTTCCTATTTGAAACAGGCAAATCCAAGAGTGTAATGTTTGTGTACACATAATTGAAACTGTTTCAAAGAGAAGTGTCTTGAAAATTCTCAAAAAAATCCCTGTAAAGATTATTTTTCTGTACAATATATGGGGGGGAGGGGGGTGTAGTGGAGGCAGGAGTGTGCCTGGAAAGGAATAATTGTGAAGTATTAGGAAGTTCTGCTCAACATTTGACATGTGCAGTAAGTGGTTTCTAGTTCCCTGTGGTATAGATGGAACGCTTAAAGGAGTCTAAACTCACAGCCCAAGAGAAAACATCATCAGGTTTTTAAAGTCATTCATTGTATGCTTACTCTATGGGAAAAAAAAATTAAATTCTCAAAATTTATCCTCTTTTGTTAAATACAATTGGCTTTACCAAGGCTTTCTCTTCTTTCTTAATACCAACATACCAAAAGGGGAATTTCTGAGCTTGAAAATAAAACCCTACTTTGCCTTCTCCTGTGTGGTTTAAATTTACCTGTTCTTATTTGGCTTTTTTAGTAGCTTGGGAGTAGCTGTGGGCAGGTCAGTTGTGATTCACACTCAATTGCAAACAGACAAAGCAGAGGTGCCTGAGAGTTCCTTGGCACAGCAGTCCATGAAGCAGCTGCTGAGGGCTGCTCTTGAATGGGATGTGTCTTGTCAGGCTTCTGCATGTGACAGAGTTCAGTGAGGTACAACATTTGAGCTGGGAAAGGGAGGACTAAGAGGCTTATAAAGTGTAAGAGAAATCAGGGATGTGAGAAGAGTGAAAAGGCAGGTCAGGAGGTTTGTAAAGGTGGTAAAATTGTGTGCTCAGTCAGAAGAGAAATGAGAACAAGAGAGAAGCAACACTTTGTGAGTAAATGAAACCTTGGTGTGCTCAGCTGTAGGCCGATTTGTTTTCTGCATTTCAAGATTTGATGGAGTTTAAAAAAGCACAAAGAAAGGCAACCGCAGTGTGAAAGGATGTGGACATTGTCTTATAAGGAAACAAAAAAAAAATCTGGGACTCTACAGCGTGGAGAAAAAAAAGACTAAATTAGGGGACACAGACAAGGTCTACAAAGTCATGAAAATAAAGTGAATGAAAAACTGGTGTTCGTCAAATCTCTTGGTGCTAGAACAAACATGGACTGGTTGGAATGGTGGGAGGTTAGTTTAAGACAAAGGATGTACTTTTTTTTATTAAGATGTTTGTGAATTTAATGGAATTTGTTGCCACACTGGCTGAGGCGACAGCTGAACAGCATCAGCCAGTAGAAGCAATTGGATACATTTCTTCAGTAAAAGAACTAAATTTTAAATTGCGTGTTAAAATGAACTTTGCAACAATGTGTGCACTAGATGCACTGCCACAGTGGGATGGGGAGCAAGGGAACAGCAAGGCCGGGGGACTGTACAAAAGGGAAAAGCCTGTTCTCTTAAACTGTTTGGTACAGCATCGCCCAGAGCAGAACACAGTACCAAGTAATATCTTATTCAATAGGCCATTCCTTATCTTCTCATGTCAGAAAATGTGTTTTAATTTCTCCTAACAGGTTACCATGAACTGTGGACTCTTTCTTGCCCAGTTAACTTTGAATGAGAACATTTATTGAGATACGTGTTCTCCTTTACAGCAGAGCCTGGACACTGGATCTATTTCAGGTTTTTTTTCCTTCAGTTCATGTAACTTATCTCCTTGTTTCAAAATCCTGAGGCATGCACCCTGAATTTTTTTAATTTTTTAACTTCCTTGAAAAATTCCTCAAGAGTCCCTGGTGATTTTGTAATTATTTTACAGGAAGCTGAATAATTCTAGCACTTTAGATCTGCAGTGATAACTATGGATTAAAACTTTATTTAAAACATAAGAGATTATGCTTTTTCATCCTAACAGGGTTCTCAAGCCTGTACAAATAAGACCCCCATGCCCTGCATCCTGTGTTAGAAAATATTGAAGTGGCATTATATGAGGCAAAATATGCTGATAAAAACCAAAGAAAACAAGAAGTCCCATAAGTTTCAAAAAAAGTCTTATTTCTATGAAATAAAGATGCTAATCATTATTTACCCTGAGCAGATGGAGCGCATGACTTGTTTTTGCTGTTTCCCAGGCACAAATAGAAGTTAAAAAATACTAGAAGCCCCAGAGTCACACATAGAAAGCGAATAATCACAAGAGTTAAATATTTCCTGAAAACAGTATTGATATCTCTGACAGACACTGAATCACCTGTCAGCATCTTGCCCTTTGAAAAGTTTTTGCTTTTCATAATCAACTTCTCCTTGAGCATTTTCTGTTTGCTCAGAGACCAACCATTTAAACTTTGAGCCATTCATCGGGGGGTTTGCCATGTTCACTTTATGAATGCCCAAGTGCACTTATGTAACCCAAAAAAAAAAAAAAAGCCTTTTGTAAGGATCTGTGAACAGATTACCTTTTTTTTTTCTGATACCACGCACTATGTTATCTTGTCAGAACAGCTTTATGCTCTTTTTGATAAGCTGCTCATTCAGGACACACAAAGGATCCTGCAAACCTATATATATTGCTTACATTGCAGCTTTCCCTGCCCCATTCTCTCTCTCTTCCAGAGCCTCCCTTTAAACCTTCCTACTCACACTTTTTAATCTGAAACCTTGAAAGGCAAAATATTCCAGCTAGAGAATGGATGGCTCTGTGCCCAGTTGTCGTCTAATTCTTCTGTCTCCTCTCAGTGCCATCCTCTGTCAGAAGGTCACACTTCTCCCAGCTCTGCTGACTGTAGTGAGAGTCAGGAGACAGAATGATTGTGGAGAAAGCTTCCTGGAAATAACTGCTCAATAAATTTAGCCAAGTGCTAAATTTATAGGAGCAGAGGAGGGAGTGTTGGATTTTACTGCTTCCTCCCAACTGAGACAACAGTAGGTTTGAGCTTTGAGATATATATTTTTTATTATTTTTTTTTTCTTCTACCTATCTTTGCATTCAGTTTGGGCTAAAACTACATTTTCAGATTTTGCCAGTGTTGTTGTAGGTTTTGCTTCCTTGAAGGGGAGGGAAGAAAGTTTCCCCCTTTTGATTTGCTTTTATACATTAATTAAGGAGGTATTATCTGACTGGGAAATTCAGCAGTCTTTACTTTCAGGAGCTCTGTTTCTATATCATGAGGAAGTATCTCATGACCAGTGTAAATCAAAGGTTACAAATTTATTTCACTTTTAACAGGCCTCTACATGGTATATTTTTTCTTCCCTCTCAACCCTAAGTATGAAAAATTCATGTGGGAAAAAAAAAAAACTAGAAAAACCAGCAGAACAATACACATTTCTGCCAAACCTGTAATCTCAGCAAACTGGGGCTGTGCAGTGAAATGTCTCCTGACAGGCACCCCAAGAGTGCACCCTAAGGAAAACTCAGAGAAATGTTTTAACATCAGTTTTCCGATGATCAGTATGGGGCATCTAAGCTTAAAGCAGGCACCTGTGTGCACTTACACCTGTTCTGCATGCTGCTAAAATTTTCTCTTACTCATGTACACATTTCACTTTGTGTTCCATTTTTGCAGAGTATATATTGCTTGTACTTCTAATAGTTTGTTTTCTAGTGTTTTAGAGGATACAAATTGTGAAATTAACTATGGGTTCTTATCATTTGGTTTTTGCTTTGCTAGAACTTGGAAATCAGTTTATAAATGTCTAAGCAGATGTTAGAAATTCTTGGGACAAAAATAAACAATTCATAGTTTTCCAGGGTACTTGTCATATTATGAGATGTAAAAGCAGAAGAAAAGGGCATATACATTGATTCTAATTTCAAATAAACTTATAAAAGATACAGTTTAATGTAAAACTGCATTCAAGATACTTCCAGCAAAAATAAATACTATTAATTTAGATGTTAATGAGGAGATATGTGAAAGCAGGCAGGGACAAATTTTAAAAAGATAAAAATATGAACAGAGGAGAAAATAACAAAATTTTTACAACATCCCAGGAAACAGGTTAAAGAGAAGAGGTTGCTAAGGAGATGGTATAATTTTTGTTAGAAAAATGAAGCGAAACTAATTTTTATTTCTTCGGTTCCACAAAAAAAGAAAAATAGAATTTAGCAGACATTAAAACTATTAATTGACAATAAAACAAGGAAGATGGCTGTAAAGAAAGGGCCCAAATGAGAGGCAGTGGCTTTTCACAGGCACTGACATCACTGAGCTGGAATATGCAGCATTTGGTGTTCCAAGTACAAGAGACAGGTTTGAAAGGAGCTGAAATGGGGCAGATTCACACTGAGCATAGGAAAAACAGACTTTATGGACTTGCAAGTAATGAACTGCACTGAGGATGTTTAGGATGAGCTCAGTGAGTTGTCACTGAACTCCTGTTGTGATGGATGTAACTATTATCCTTGCCGGCTTAGACAGGAGGGAAAGTTTGCTGATGCCTGGAAATGCTAGGGAGCAAAAAGCCATGAAAACCAACAGTGACGCTTAGGATTGTGTGAAACTCTGAAAAACGATGACAGAAGATATTAAATGATCATTTGAGACTCCGAAGAGATCATTAAAAAGCAATAGAGATGCTAAATAGAACTTGGATTTCTGCCTCTCCCCTCTTTCCCACACTGTGAGATGACAGAGGCTTTTAAGGCCAGAAATTATAATGAACAGATGCTTTAAAGGATACTTTTACAAAGATGTGTGAAGAAATAGATCTTCTCAATCCTAGTAATATGAGCTGCTTCACATCTACTCACACATCAAAACTGTAATTAACCCTGCACCACCCCAAACATCTTCCTTGTTCCAACTACCCTCGCTTGCTGCAAAGCAGAGTGGTGTTTGTTTTTTAAATAATAAGGAAAAGGCAGAAAAGGCATAAAAGAAGATAGATAGTTCCATAAATTGTCATAACCTGTTGAAAAGATTGACTCTGAACTGAAAATACAGACAGCTCCTCCACCATCTGTTATACCTGGAGATATCTGGCATGTAGCTACCACAGTGTCAGGTGGAAAAACTACAGGAGACATTCTAAGGTCATAGATATGATAAAAACAGAAAGAAAGGATGCTGTGTAGGTGTTGGATGCCAGAAATCGTTTCCTGATTAATACCAGTTTGAGGAGGGACAAATAAAGGAACTCCCATAATGCTAAAGGAAATAAAGGGAGTTCTGAATAGCCTCAGAGGGAATAAGAAGGAAAAGTGAACTTGAGGCTCTCAGGTGATTCAGGGACAGCTGCCAGCTGCATGTGTGCTGACAAGTGTGGAGGCTGACTCCTGCAATACAGGCTGAGAGTTCTAAACACCTTCCAGGAGGCATTTATAGGACTTTAAAGGTCTGAGAATGTCTGGGGACTTGGGCTTGGCATCTACTCATCAGTGACATCCTACCAATTAATTTAGCTACAAGACAGCCAGTTTAGTCTTTTGTCATTGGGTGGGCACCCTGAAAAATTTAACTATTTCCATTCTTTCAGTCTGCTGCTATTTGGAGCAAATTCTGTGGTTGTTTAGAAAGCACTTTAACAAACACTGGCTTGCTTTACTTATGTGCTTGGGTTTGGGATGTTGTTTACATAAACTCAGAGCCAGATCCCTGCTTATGAGTAAAGGATAAGGTCATCACTACATACCTGATGCTTTAAGATATTGAAATACATACATGACTATCTTTCAAAAGGAAAAAGAGAACTTTATTTTAATAGTTATTGCATCAAATGATAACATCATTTCTTTCAATTCAGTTGTAGTAAGAGAAGAAGGTGAATTCTGGAACATAAAGTAGAGGGAAAAACAGAACTAGAAAATATGAAAGATGTTGAGAGAGAGATTCATTTAGCTGGAGTATTTTTCTGACTAATAATTACGTTTGAAAGGCCAAAGAACACACGCTCCTTATGGTCTCTGTGATTGGAAAGGATGTGAAAGTATTTCGAATTTGACTTGATGAGTAATTTCTAAATGCAAATCTGTAGTGGTAGAAGCTCTCATATTAGAGTGAGGTCAGTGGGCTCCACTGATTCACACCAGTTGTGAAGCACATTAAAATTAGTTTCCATCAGCTCTGAACTCGGGTAGAAGTTCATTTTACTGGCAGGATTCTCGGTGGAAAGGACCCATAAGTCAGCAGCAGGCAGGTAGTTAGAAAACTCTTTTGATCTACTTATATCATAATTCAAAGAACCTGGGCTTATTCCTGCAACCATTTAATGATTAAGAAAATCCACAAGAAGATTTAATGCCTGATTCTGCAAACTTCATTCTGGTTTTCCTGGGCTGTTGAATTTTGCATCACTAGAAAATTTAAAAGTGATGTCTACCACTACACTAAAGACAAATAGTACTTAGAGGGTCGACTCCTGACAGGAAGAAAACCGATGGACTGTAGTATGAAGGACTTTATTGTCTTTAGAATGGCCTCTGATTCTGTCTGTATGTGTTACATTTTGGAAGGCAGTTGCTAATTAGGATTTTATGAAAGTACCACCTGAGGAGGCAACTAGGAATGTGGAATTGTAGCATTCTGGGTTTATCAACATCCTTTGTTATTTTAAAACATATCTTGGAGAGAAATCCAGGATTCCTCTATCCTCCTTGTCACATGTTATAGTCCAGGAGTTCAGTGTAGAAGCAGTATATCAGTACAGACAATTCCTAAAGTGCTGATGGATAAAGCTGGACAAATTTGGCTTTTGTAATCAAGTAGTCTTCCCAGGTTTGTTGCATTTTTTTTTCCTTATACCAGAGTAACTTCCAAATCTTTTTCTCTGAATCTGATATTTTTCTTGAATCTCTGTTTGCTGTTTGTGCATTGCACTTTATAGGTTTAGAAACTCTGGAAAATACACTTTTCCAACATTAGGCACTGAACTATTTAACTTGCTGAATTAATGGTAAAGGGATTTAGGTTTGGTTCTGTAATACACATCACCTGATTATTGTCCTGCTTGAAATCAGTTGACTCTTTCATAAGAATACTGGCACAAATATGGAAATATACAGCTAGATACACTCACTGGCAGTGAGATCTGGTGGGGCTGTTTCTTGTGGAGGAAAATATCTATAAGACCTAAAAACTCATGCTGTATCTCTGCAAAATATTTGTATCTCAAGAAAGAGAGAGATGAGCTCCCACCATTTCTACTTTTTCACATTCTGATTTGTTTTAATCCTATCTGTTCTGCCCTTTGTTCTGTGTAATAAAACTTGTATCTTTCTTGATGTAAATTTAAATTTACAGTGTGATATTACCTGAATTAGCTCTTATCCTACTTGGGCACTGATGTCATGTAAAGAAATATGTATGTTTCTTTCTGAGCTCTCTGATGAGGTCAAATCCAGCATTTTGGAAGGACTGTATAGTGATTTGGATGGACTGAAGTTGCAATGATTTGTAATCCAGCAATGACCTTATCAGATTTTTGCAGACATTTTCAGCTGTAGCTTAATGGCCATAACCATGTACTAGCAATAGGGGGTGTGGCTTAATTTTATATTCATTTGACACTGTTGAAAAGGGTTTATTATATAATTAAGGATAAATATGCCTCAGTGAAATAAATATCATAGTATTGACATCAGTGAGCTAGCTGGAACTCAACCCTTGATGTTTTCCTAATATTCTCTATAGGGAAGCTTGCTGATCTTATCTCAGACATCGTCTAAGTGTTGTGTGAGTCAGAAATTACCTATCCTCTTCTGGGATTCCAAGGAGCTGCTATCTCTTGTTCTCATTGATCAGGACTAGGAGGATGTCTTGGCATCACTGTCTGCATGAAAAGAGAGAAGAAAATATAAGCAGTTATTTCAGCTGGCAAAATGGAAGAATTTTGAGAAGATTCATGTAGAAGTGCAAACTGTAATAATTCAAAAGGAAACTCTGAACTTTTCCCTTATAGCTGCTCTATGTGGCTGTATACTTGGAGATTAAAGACAACTGCTCCTTTTTCCTTCATCACCTTCTATACTCAACTTTTTTACCTCATGCTGAAAAAGGAAAACCCTGAAGTGCTTTTCACAAAAAAAAAGGTCAGTCAGAACAGACCACAATCATTGTGCAAGCGGTGCTTGTTTAATTTGATTTTCATGTACCCTTCGTTGTCTACAACCTTTACCATTCCCATTTCCATCTGGAAGGCTGGGAAGGCAGCTGGCTTCCCAGCAGACACCTACTCCACAATTAGGTAGCTGGCATGCAGCTCTGGCTGCCCTGTTTGTCGAGCCTGCCTGCCTCACACGACCTCGTGGCACACTTGCCCACTCTAATCCATTTTCCACTGGGAACTTCGTTGCACTTATTGGCCCTGGGTCAGGAATAGGAAGTGTTCGATGAGTTTTGTAACAGCAGTGACACTGTATGTGACCAGGCCTTAGAAAACATACAGACTATGATGATTTGAAGCCAGTTTGTTGGGATATCAGTACTGTTGGAAGGATAACCAATAGTACTGACAACCCAAGAAGGAAATGTGTTGAGTATTTTGTGGGGGTGTACTCAGGCTGTCTCATCAGGATGGCAGAACAGTGTTTTTCTCATCCTGCTGACATTAAATAAGAAACATCCTCATGAAACTGTTCCTTGCACACCTTTCTGGTGGCATGTTTCATGCTGCCTGTAACCTCTGAGCAGCACTAATTTTTGAGGCTGTCTTTGAGCCCTTTCTGTTCTTCTCATCCTTTCTATTGCTTTAGGTTTGCATAACTCAGAAATACTCTGGACTTCAGGGCTTGCTAATGATGCTTCTGATATTCAAAGCCCTTTCAACGTTTTTCTGCATTTTTTTCTTGCTTCTCTGAGAGCCAGCAGACCATGATCTGTAGCTGTTTGCTTGTTCTGATGTTGGCTTGCCTACAGGTTAGAGAATCAAATAGTTACTGTTTGAAACTAAGGGAGATGGATGGTTTGAAATCCAGATGTAGGTAAACAAAATACAAGCAATAAGCTTAGATAACAGACACACTTGGAGTGCGACTGTATTATATAACACAGTATCTCAAGCCAAAATTTCACAGAAATTATTTGAACGGAGGTTATTTTAGAAATTATAATTGTGGCTCTTGCTGGAATTCCTAGTTCAGCAGTTTTGGTTTGGGGATTTTTTTGGTTTGGTGTTGTGGGGTTTTTTTGTGTGTTGTTTTGTTTTTTTGGTTGTTGGTGGTGGTGGTTTTGAAGCCCGTGTCCTTTCCTTTTCTCCTCCTACTTTCCTGTGGTATTGCAGAGCTGCCCAGCATTCTGTCAAAAGCACCAGATTCAGTTTTTGGGACTTCTCTTACTGACTGTGCTTCTGTCCTTCAGCCAAATCCATCCCCACAAAACACTGCAGATAACCTGGGATCTTCAAGCTATCACCAGCCATGTTACTTTTGTTATTAAACCAGCTGAGATTTAACCAGTGTTCCAACAAGAGGGTGCCCATACTGCATCACAGAGCGAGCATTTCCTTAGCCCCAGTAATGTATCATGATGAAGTCTACCAGGTAATGTTATTAAAAGCTAAACCTTTTGGTTTTACTATATTTTTGATTCAATAACAATTAGGAGCCTCAATTTTTTGCCTCCTAGTTAATCCAAGCCCAAGTTTAGATTTTATTTTTCCACCTTCATTTTCTTCATACGAGAGTTATCTAAGGAGAACACAACATTTTTACACATCAGTTACTGACACCAGTTATTTTTATCTTTTGCTTTCCCCAGCAAACAAGCCTTGTTATCTTCCTTGTACAGAAAGGAGCTGCAGGCAGGAGAAAAGGCCACCATGGAAAAGTCAGGAGGTGCCAATCTGCATGTTCCAGCTGCCTATAACCAGGCAAAATCTGAACCAGGGATGGGCAACAGATTTCATCCTGTCCTTCCAGCTTCCTCACTTCTCTATGACAGAAACATCTTCTGTTGGTTTTACAGTGAAGGGAGAGTAGAAAAAGGGGAGAGAGTAAGGTGATTCTAGAATCAAATTCTAATTCATTTGAACAGTTAGAGACCATTATGCCACCAAACCCAGCTCCTCTTTAAGCAGCATAGGCGCAGATGGGGGTTTTATGTTATAAGAGAAGTTCTGTCCAGTGTTCAGTTTTCAGAGCTTCTGATCTGCTTTCTTAGTTTTTGATTTGGCAGAGCTAGCCTACAGGTTAAATCTTAAGTAAATAAATGTTATTTCATTTAATCACATAAATAAAGTCAGAACCAGTTTCTGTGGTTATTTCACCTCCTCTGGAAAGTGTAATTAAACCTAACTCATTGAGAAAAACTTGCTCAAATTATTATATCCTTGATGACAGTTTTTCTAACTGCTTTTTGTACACTTTCTGGAGCCAGGGGTCACCAGCCACATGCCGATGTGTTCTAGCCCTTTTGTCCAGAAGCTGACTTTAATTCCCTTCATGCTCGAGGAAGAGCTAGAGGTGGTTAGCCACACCGTCCACGCAGACATGCTGTGTGTATCCTACAAGCGGCATCCACCAGGTGTTAGGGTCAGTCTTGTTAAGGTCCTGGCTGCTGCTGCCATCCTCCAGCTTTTGATATTGCATTTGCTTAGCAAAAAGAGCACTCCAGGTGTTCCTTGACTTCAGATTTTTTTTACAGGATTTTTTTTCATTGTCTTGTTGCTAATTTGAATTTCTTGGCCAGACTCCAATGCAAGTAATTACATTCTCTCTGTCTAATTTTCCCTGCCGTTCCCACTGCAGATGTTATTTGTCACTACTTGCAAGAGTGGCACTGCTGTTGAATTTCCAGTGCATATTTGGGTAATGGAGAAGAAAACTGTGAATGGAGTCCAAAAGGAGTTTGCTTTTTTCTCTTTGAGATCAAATATCACATTAATAATCTGGTTTTGAGGTGGTAACAAAAACAAACAAGCAAACAAACAAACAAACAAACCTAAACCAAACAAAAGACAACAAACACATTTTGGTCTGGCAAGAGTGGTGCCAAAAATGACATACAGAAACCTTTGCTGGCTGTATGTTCTTTACAGCAATTATTTAATTACCAGAAACAAGATGGATGTAGAGCTATTCCAGTTAAACACCTGAGATCCAGAGGTCCAGGATTTCAGATTTTCATCTAGTTTAAACTGATAAGGTCCAATTTAATTTGCCTTAGTTAAATTGCATTTATATCAGATAAGGCCCCAAACTTTCGAAGACTCCACATTCAGTTTTCATGATCTCTGTAACCTCTGCCCCTGAAGACCGTTATCTCTAGGAATTCACTTTTATTTCATCAGCTGCATAGTAGAAATGGATCAATAGCTATGTTTCATGGATTGCTGAGGTTCTACACACATGTATTTGGCTTCTGGTATGTGAAATAATCCAGGAAAAAAAATTACCTTTAAGGTGATCTGGGAGATCAAAAGGTACAGAATAATACTTTAAACCTTTATGAACCTGTTAAATTTTTTCTTATTCATGACTTGCTGTGACTCATTATGATAATGTTTATTACGGTAGACATTTATTATGACCTCTCTGAACCATTTTTTTTTTTAACAAATGAGCTTTGTTCTTTAATGCCCAGTTCATGGACTGTGATGGCCTTTTCCTGTACCTTTTGCCAGAGCCAGTATCTCAGAAGGAAATACAGACTTTCTGTCTGAAAGGCTTATGGAAAGAGTCTTGTGCTTCTTGCTCATGTTAAGTGCTCGCTGAGATACTTGTGATATAACTATTCTCCTTCCCAAGGCATGAGCAGTTCTGCTGAGCTGATATTGCATTACATTGTGTCATACAATGTTTCTAAATAATAAAAGCAATATAATTTGGGTTGTCTTCTCTTGGATGTCAGACTGCTCTACAGGGTATTCATTAACATGCAGGAGTGGAGCTTGACTGGTTGCTCAACCTCCCTTCCTTCACTGATTTAAATCAGCTTGTAGATGTCTGCAATTCAATGAAGAACTTGCATAAAATTCAATCCCTCTGCCTTACTAATTTTTTCTCCTGCATCTCAAGGCCCTTCTGAGAAATGCTTTAATTAAAGAAGCATCACCATGGCTTTAGTCTCACTGGTTTCAACTTTAGAACTGACATTATATACTTCCCTCCTCTGTCAAGAGAACAGGGGGAGAAAAAGTGTTGAGAGGGAGACAAGAAAATATTCTTTCCCTTTGTCAGAAATGATAGAACAGATTTGCAGCAAGTATTGTTTTGTACTTTTGCTCCTAAACATCCACTTTCATAAAGTGTAGCTCGTGTTACTGAAAAGCGCTGCTTTGAGACTGATGATGTGTGGGTGGATGTTTGCCAGTATTGGGTTAGGAAGTCTCACACCTTTCTCTGCCATTTGTATTGGAGCTAGAATGGTGCCCATAAAGAGTTTTTGTTCTATGCAATCCAAGAAAAATTCGTGGTTTGTGAGACTGATACAATTTGACTTTTGTTGAACAGGTTCACCACTCACCAAGTATGCACAGTACTTCTGCATTAAATATTTTCCTCTCTGTAAAACACAGCATGGCTGAATTCTACCCTGGAATAGCATCAGTGTTCTGACTGAGTCCTACAAAACCCCGGAAAGTCAGAAGTAGGACTAAAATAAGCATCAGCTGTTTCAATCTTTAACTTATTCTAGAGTGCAGTGTAAATGCTCTGAAGTGGGGCTGATGACTTTCAGATGAGATAGATCAGAGGATTTACCTGGGCTTTTTGGATTTATGCCCAATTCCAGCCAAGCGCTCAGGCTGAAGTCCTGCAGCAGTGGAATGTCCAACACTGTTTTGATTGTCTGTAGGTAACTACCTGCAGTTGACAGAAAGTTTCACTTTTTAGCTTACATCTAGCTCAGGGCTGATGACATAAATACACATATTAAAGGTGGGATTGTATTCAATCTACTTTATTTATTAAGTGATTGACTCTGGCAGGTTCCTAACTTGGACAAGAGTCATAGTAATACCTTGAGGCTTAGGACTAGCAGTTTGATGTTGTTTGTTAATGATGTGAGGCTGTATGACCCCTGTGTTGTTTTCAGATCACAGACCTCCCTGTTGGACCATCTTCCCTGTATTGCTGGTAAGGAGTGCACTGTGGCATTCCAACAGCATCTGCAATTTAGTAGATTAATATTTGCATAACAGAGTTGCAAAGTATATATTGTAAGGGCTAGCAGAATTGATGGTCTTCAAATTTACTGGCACTGCTACCTTTTTGGAGGAACAATTAAAGCTAAGGTATTTTCCAAATATGCTCAGCATGATAAGAATGCAAAAAAGAAAAAAGAAGGGGAGAAAACCTCACACCCAAACCAAACTGCCCCCCTCAACCTGTTTTTCTAATTTTTGTTTTCTAATCAACCATTATATCCTGGTGAAAATTTTAACTGAAAAATTTTCTTCCCTCATAGCATTATTTGGACTTTTATTTGATATTTTAACAATTCCTCTTTAAAAATTGTGTGTTTGCAGATGTATTCTGGGGCAAAGATCACTGTGTTTTCCTATATGATGGAAGAGGCAGTTTCCTTTCTTGGCAGAGTTGCTAGGAGACTTTATCAATTGCTGTTTGTAGATAAATATGAAGTTGCAAACAGAAGCTGGTAGGCATCAGCAAGAAACAGTCATTTCTTGATAGTGTAGGAAATAAATCCTGGAAATGCTAGTCTCTGCTTATCTTGCTATGAAAAAGTTTGTGGGGTTTTGTCTCCTGAATGCTCCTGGAGCAGCAAAACAAGTGTGTTCACTAAGGCTGCAGTAAATGACAACAGTTATGAGCAATTATCTTGAAATCATTCTCATAGGCCATAGCTTTCAAAAAGATATCATATTGCAATTCTTCAAAACAGTCTCAGTAGTTATTCATCTTTATTTTACCTGGTTTATTAAATGGTTCAGCAGCCTGATTCTGGCAGAACAAAGGAAATGGAATAGAAATGTAATTATATATTTATGCTACCAGTTTGGCCATGCTTCTGCATTTCTAGAAAATTTAATACCTGCTAAAATCATCCATCCTGATGCATATGCAAACAGCTGTGGCTGTCTTACTGTTCTGAAAGGTCCTATTTGTCATAGTAGTGTGAAAATATTCCCAAAAAACCCCAAGTTTTGCTCTCCAGTCCTCTGCTGCTGTTCCATCAATTCTCAAACTGCTTGGCTATTATAGACCAATGGGTGTGACAACTATACTCTCTTTTAAGGCTGTGTATAGTCAGTAAATGGCTTTTATAGAAATCAGTGGAAGATAAAACTGTGCAAATTCTGTCTCTGCTACAAAGGATTTTCTTTCTTGCGCACAGTACAAATAGCAGAGCATTCAGTGTGCAGATCTGATTAACTGCATTGGCTGATCCAAGCAGGCAGCTCTATTCACATCCAAATCATTCACACAAGACTTCTCAGAACTCAGCCAGGGTTTACGTGAACACGTTCATTGATCTTTAATGGAGACCACAGTAAAGAACTCTTGTTTGATTAGTAAAGCAAAATCATTTTTTCTGGCTTTTGAAAATCAAACTGAATAGTCTACAGTAAGGATGACTTTACAACCTACCAACTTAAAATGGTGAAAACATCAAAGTTTTTATAGAAATTCACTAATTTGGAGATATTCATATGGCAGGAGACTTTAGGATAGACTGTTGGTTTTTAAAAATCTGCTCATCTTCCTACCTCTTCCAGACTTCACCCATTTTCCAGGGCCAAATCTACTTCAGAGTCCTCTCTTTTTCCTTTCCCTCAAGAAATCCAGTAATAGAATATAATGCCTCCAGGATTTTTTGGGAGGATGGGGTGGGTTGCTTTTGGGGGGGAGAGGGGGGTTGGGGTTTTTTGTCTGTTTTCTTTGTTGGTTTGGTTTGGTTTTTTAGGGGTTGGTTTGGTTTGGTTTTTGGCTTTGGGGCTTTTTCCCCAGACTAACTCTGCTGCCTTCTGGGTGTTTGGACATTGCTCTCAGACACATGTTGTGATTCTTGGGGGTGTCCAGTACAGGGACAAAAGTAGGACTTTGATCCCTGTGGGTCACTTCAGGATATTCTGTAGTTCTGTGGTTCTCATTCAGAAAAAAAAAACAAAACAGTGGGAGAGGTTTGTTCAGCTTTTCAAGCTGTAAAATGTATCTGTTGGGTTTTTTCTACTTTTGAATACAATGTTGTTAATATAGTTCTGCCTAGTTAATGTCAGGGAGCAGAAGCTTATTCGGTTATTATAGCATTAACTGGTTCCTATTGTTAACAAATAAATTCCTCAGGACTGTGAGCAGAGTTAATGTGAGGAGGCCCACAGTCCCCAAGGCATTTGCTTCCACCCACCAGCTTTGGACAGAAAACTCCAGTGTAATATAATTGGGGAATACAAAAAAAAAAAAA
>WBMY01011602.1:77733-89529 GCA_013397315.1 Donacobius atricapilla
AAAAAGAAAGCTCTCCTTAGTGCAACATTCCTGCTGAAGCCCCCGTGGTGACTGTTCCTTCTCTGGCACGCTGTCGTGGGAGAGCACAGCCAGTCCTTCTGCAGGGCCTTCAGGAGCCACTCAGTTCATAACCTCCCCTTTCATCTCGTTATTCTGGGCCAGCAACCAGAGAGAGGAAACTGTAAAGCATCATCTGAGCATATCTGCAAGGGAACGGGGAATTCCAGAATATGATTTGTTTATAGTGACAAATAAGGAGTTTAGTCCATTTAGCATCTTTTGCTTTGCTTGATAGCTAATAGATATAAAAGAGGCTAAAGATATCAAACTTCTCAACTCCTCCTTTCTTCCTTCCTAGACACAGCACGCCACTTTTTACACAAGAGGAAAATCCTGAGTTTCATCTTTAGCTCAACTCTTTCTCCTGAGCCTCTCAGGGGAAAAAAAAATCCCTTTTTCTCATATCTTAACAGCTAAGGAAGCTCTCTTCAGTTCCATTTTGCTGTCACATTCTAAAAAAGTAAATAAAGCAGGAATAACTTGTGACTCTGAACCAAGTTTGCGTGCCCTTGATAATTGTGGATCCAGCTTTCCCTTCAAACAGGATCTTTTCTTCCCAAGTGCATGCTCCAAGGAGGTAAGAAACTACTTTTGCTACAATCTTATTTCTGTTTGTCCTGGTATTTAACTGTGTTAGTGCCAAGGCTGGGACTATGAAATACATGGATTGTTCCGTGTATAGAAAAGGCTTCCCTTCTTTTCAGGGTCCTCCAGTTGTTGTCTTCTCTCTAGCTCCTCCAGCTGGAACTGAAGAGTGAATATGGAGCTTTATTTCACATTTCACAGAATGTTCTGGGCTTCCTTTTACTGAAACTCGGTACAGCTCCCTAATTAACTGTTTCCAAAAATCTAAGAAACTATAAATCTTTATCCCAGCAGGAGCTGCACTAATGTTCTCTGTGATGAAAGGCAAACAAGAGAGTGTGTCACAGCAGCAGGCCTCTTTCTAGAGGGACAGATATTTCACCATCTTATTAACAGTAAAGGTTTATGGAACATTTATGAACATATTCATTTAGAAAGGGAAAATGGTGGTTTTAAATTTATTTTTAAGGTAAATATTACATATTCCTTAAAAATTTTTAACAGGTCAGAATCAGTGATGGTGTTCCTCTTCCATGGAAATTACTATCGCAAACATAAGGATTTGACTTAATTCACAAAGATAGAACTTAAAAATCAAAATTTAAAATAGGCTGCAGTGGTATATATATTGTTTGGGATTTTTTTAATTAAAATATTACTAATGCTTCCTCCCCGGACATGTCAGTGTTTGGACTCAAGTCATAAAATAAGAAACCCTGAGGAAGACCTTAGTCATTACTTTCAAATCCAAATGAAGTACTTCAGCAGGTTAATACTGTGAATCTTTTCAACAGTGTCAAGAAGCCTGCAATTGTTTGTAGGTAAAGCACCAAGTTGTTTTTTATTAATGTTATTATTTAATTCATAGGAGTCAGTATTCAATCAGTTCCCCAAAAATATAATTTCTGGAACAACTCTACTGTCTAAAAACAAAATAATATAAAAACACTTTCATATGCAGTCATAGTTAACGATAAGTCTCTATATTCCAAGTGAACTTCCTGCATTATTTTAGGCTTCAGTTTTTCAACCTGTCTATATCCCAATGTTAAACAACTTGCCACGTAAAAGAAGCAGCTCGAACCATGCTTGTTTTCTTGCCTTGAAGTGTTCAAACCCAGTGAAACTCTAGAGCTGTGGAGATTCCACTGTCCCAAAATCCTTCCAACGCTGAAGTTGGGTGGCTGCTGCCACGAGCTGTGCCATGAGCTGCTGGTTTCCAGCGCCTGCGCTGCTCCGGGCTGGAGGGTTGTCAGGGGGCAAAGGCCACGTCTGTAAATGCTAAATGTACTTTAGGATTTTCCTGGTAGGTGCAAACCAGAGCCCAGCAAAGCCGGTGCAGTGCCCGCGTGTCCCCAGGTGGGTGTGTGGACATGTGAGTGCCGGGAGCAGAGCAGTTGTTAGCACAGCACGGTGTGTGCCTGCACAGCGCCGGGGCTGTGCCAAGGGAATGCAGGATGCCTGCTGCCCCGCTGTGCGCAGAAACAGCAGATCAGTCTCTAGTCACTGGCAAATGTCAAAACATGCTCTTTGGGCTGAGGTCCTCCCAGCTCCCATGGTTGTCCAACAATATCTGCGAAAATTTTAAAGAACATTAAGAGTAGTCAAGGAAATTAAGACAAAAATGCTCTTTCCTATAGTGACAATTATTTCTCTTAAGTTCACTTTTTCTTGATCTCATTTTTCATAGAACTGATCCTTACCATGTTTTGGAAATTATGAACAGAGTACATGGATCCCACTGTTAACCACAGATCTAAATGCTTTCCATTCTCACTATTGCGGGGAGTAAAAAAGCTAAAAAAAAGACTGCCACTCTTTCCATCTTTTTGATTTCAGGAAATGATGAAAATTTCCCTTTGCCCCTTTAGTGCATGTATAAAGACTGACTGTTGGAAGGCCATTATGCTCATGGAATTCCCCACAGAGCAGATGAACAAACCTCTCATTTTATGGTGGTGACACCTGGGGCACCTGGCATGTGCAGCTGTCCAGCCTGCACCTGGGTGGTGGCCTCAGACCAAAGTATGTACTGTAGTCACTTTAGCCCTACACCAGAGCTTGACATCTTTAAAAGTTATGACAGGATGGTTCCCTATGTATAGAAGCACTTAAGGAAAATGTGTAGTGATTCTCCGTCTTCATGCCAGCAAGGAACCTGTTTTATCACTCATTTCTGCTATGTTAGCAGTTATCTCAAAGGTGAGTCTTTGCATATCTGGATTAAATACTGTCTAGCTGGTTAGGAGCTAGAATTGATTTTGGAAAAGCCTTCTTTAGATTTCTTGATAAAGTGAGGATTAAGTGGGAAATGTTTTGGTGGGTTGTTGTGTTCATAATTTCCAGTTTTATCACCCAGAGTACATTCATATGGGTTTCAGGACATATCTAACTTTCAGCTTACTGGTTTTAACTCTGCCTTTTGCATTCAATTGGAATTGACTAAATGGATTAAGAAAAAAAAATCTTTACCTTAAAACCAGCTTAAGGCTATGGAATGAAGATTCCCAATTCTGTTGGTTACCCCTGACACACTTGCTTGCCTTTAGCATTTCAACTATTTAAGATGAAAATCCTAACAAGTAAGAAGAAGCAGCAGCTTGCTCACTATTCATAGATTAGAAGCTTGATTTTCAAATTGCATATATAAGTTGTAACCTGCAGAATGATTAAGAAAGCCCATTCTATAGATGGCTTCTAAGCCTCTAAGCATTTACAAATTCCCTGAACCAATTCTGATAACAAAAATCATTTCCTGTTAGTAGTGATGTCCACTGACCACATTTCACTTTGGCTTCTTACTGTAGACTGTAGTAAAAAGCATCTTTTTAAAAAATTCCAATTAACCAAAGGCAAACAAAAGTATAATTTAGTCTATTCTCAAATGGTCTCTATCTTCATTCATGTGTCACAGATGCCGTTACACAACAAGCCACATGTCAATAATTTTTCTCCAGTATTACTTTCGAGAAATAACGAAAGATATTAACAGAAATATGTTGGGGCAAAGATATTGGGCTGAGAGTATTAGGAAATGACCAGAGCTATTTTTTGTTCAACTTTTGCAGCAAGAAGTTTCTTTTCTAACAAAAGCACAAAGCTTATGCACAAAGGTATAACAGAGGGAAGAATGATAATATAGATCATAGATATTATAGCTTGTAGGTGCTGTAATCTAGCATTTAAGACATTGGGTGTGGGGGTTCAGTCACTGTATCATGCTGAAATGAGAATCCAACATTGCTGTAGTTTTCATAGGTTCACTTGCTTCTTCAGAGCTCATCTGGGTTAGAAATACTCATTAGTTGCTAATATTCAGCTGAATCTGCAGATGTCCATGAATGCTGCACATACACCCAAACACTTGGAGGGAAGTTTTGGTGTAGGACAAGTGTGTATTTCATGACTGCAACTGAGAAATGTTACTTCATGACTTAACAAAGAAAAGCTCTGAGCCCTGGTGTTTACCCAGCAGTGCAGAGGAGCACTTTGTTAAAATGCCTAAGTAGGAAAGTACAATATATTTCTCTGAGCTGTCCCAGCAGTCTGGGCGGTCTGCTCAAATAGCAGCCAGAGTCTCTGAAACACACTGTAGTAATTATTTCTTTCAACTGTACCTAGCATATACACCATTTATCAGTATTTCCCCTTTCCTGAAAACTGGTTCCAGGATATTTAAAGCTACATTTTCAGAATTTTAAATTATATTCCATTTAAATTATATTTTAGGTGATCAGCCCCTTTTGTAGGTGATAGAGGAGCAGATTTCTGAGCACTATTGGGGAACCTGAATAAGAGTTATCTATTATATCTAAGACACAAAATTCCTTTTTCTATTCTGTTGTTTATGCACATTTCTTTAGCTTCTGAAGCATAACTTGTGGTGCGGGTTGGTTTACTGAGAACTATCCTTAAACATGTGGCTAATTAAGACTATTTTGTTCAAGTTTCAATTCCCCTTTCTGATGGTTATGATGAAAAATAAGGGATTATCCAGAAATTAATTTTCTGTTCTGATCTATCTGCCTAAGGCCAGAAAACCAAGATACCATAGACTTTTCCAGTCTATGAAAAAATCAGGTGCTTAAAACTCGTTTAAGGAAAAACACAGAAACAAATCTGCAAGGCAGGAAATCAAAACATGTCTGTGGTTAGACTGTATAAAATTATGCTCTGGGGACCTTCCACCCTGAATCAAAAATTCTATGGTTGCATGATGTAAAGCCCCAGTCTGGTGTGAAAATATTCTGCTCATTCAGATTTATTCCAGAATTGTGATGGGTTTATTTCATAGTGGCAAACAGTGCTAAACTTTCTATTCTCTGCTATTAGCACAAACTCTCCATTGAGTATTCTATTCAACTTTCTAGAAATCAATCTAAATTTCTGTCAATTTTTAGAGAATAATGCATTTTTACGTTTCTTAAGCTCTTTGGATAGAACTGTAAGGTAAGAATATAATTATCTATGAAATATTACCGTTTCAGCCTCTAAGCTATATAACATTCTGTTAAATTCCTTAAAGCCAAGGAATTCCTTAAAGGCTCAGTGGAATAATTTCTGACTTAAAGCTCTTTGAAAAGTAACAGAATATGGCATAGCAGCTTTAGAGGAATAAACTCCTCCAGGTTTGCGTCACATGAGAGTTTTCTGCTCTTAAACTTTTGGCTGTAATTTTTTTTTAACTTTTGAAAAAAATTAACAAGAAAAAAAATCAAGAACAACACCAAAATATCTGTTATAACAATAAATTATATCCACATACCTGATATGAAGATAAAGTTCTCCATTCTGTAAATAAATAGTGTGCAGCTTTCTATAATGCCTGCTTAAGTCAGGTTGATATAATTCTATTTGCTTCATTGGACCCTGTAGTTGCGTTCAGTTCTGGTGCAATGCCAGTGAAATGGACTCTTGGGGTTAATTTGGACAAAATAGTTTGACCTTAAAGAGATTTCTAGAGAGCAGCATTTCATCTTCACTATCTGCCTTGGAAAAGAGTGCTTGAGTTCTAGATGACATTTTGAAATTGGTCCTTTTGCTCACCCCCTTATTATCTAGGTAATTGCTGCATATCATAAATTGATTGATAGTCACTCAGTTTAATCTATGTGAGACTTCATGAGACTTTGAAGAACTTGCATGTTATTTAAATATAGAAAACTTCTTTCTATATTTTTATTTCTTTAGGGTAGTTTTTAGTGTTTATTTGCAGTGATATTTCAGGGGTGAATGATTTCTCCTTCTAACCTGCTTTAGTGCCTACATTTATATCAATATGTTTGTTACTGAGCAGTCATGTCTCTGACTGTGAAAGCTTTGTTGTCAACAACTTGCTGCTCTGAGAGAGATCCAATTTGTTTCCATTATAGATGAAGGCACCGCCAAACAGGAATTTGGTTTTCTGTTTGCATATGCTGCGTGGGTACAGGAGTGACAAAGTCTGAAGGAAAATGTAAGGACTTAGCTGCAGGCAGTGACAGACAGAACTTTTTCCAGAGTGTGTGTAGCCTGTTTCCTGAGCTCCTAGGGATGGAGTCTCACTGTGGTTTTCAGGATGGCTTGACCCTTACAGTACCCCCAAGTCTGTAAGACTGAGAAAATGAACATGCAACAATCATCTTGTGTCTGGCCTGAACTGAATCACTGATCTCTGTTTATCTCAAGGATGGATTTTATAGGTGCTGTTTGTTTGATTTTAAGCAATTGTAAAAGCAGGAAAACAAGTAACTAAGAAGTATCAAAAGACAATCAAACATTTTCTAATGATTTTCTGAACCTTGTGATACAAGATCGCAGAGTTTTAAATGTGTGGGTCTAAAGGCCAAAGGTAACATTCTTCTTGCTCTTATTAACCCCAGTGATTAGCTGGAAAAATTAGTGAGGTAATTTGAGAGTGTTGGCATATCAATTTCAAGTAGTCAGTGTGAATTCTAGTTTTTTGGAGTTAATTTTTGAGTCATACTTTCAAAGCATTTAAAAACAAGTATAATTGGTAATTATGTTTTTCTGTCTTAATGGAGTGGAGTTCAAAATCTCTGTAGTTCATCTCAGTTCAAATTCCCACCTAACATGTTCATTGCCATGTAATTGAGCTGGGGCTTTAAAGAAAAGGCAAAACCAGTGAGCTGTGCTCCTTTGAGAGACATCCTTCCAAATGGTATCATGCTTAAAATCACATCTGGATGCTGAAACCCACTCCAAAAAGTTAGAATCCAAGTGTTTCAAATCTAAGGTTTTCACTAGACTTCGTTTTCTTTCAGGGAGTATCTCCCTTGATTGTAGAATCTCCCACACAAAAAACATGGTTACTGTTTTTAAATGCCACTGATTCAGGACACACATTATCATACATCCACATATGAAATTCTAAATTTAGTCTGTCGCCCTGATTTTTTCAGCCTTCTCTTCTGTTTTACAGTTTCGTGTTTTGGGTTCTTTCTCACGCTCTGGTCTGTAAACACTGGCAAATGTTTATCATAACTTCAAGGTAGTTTACATTCCTGTTTCTAGAGATACGGACAGCTGATGGACAGTTGTCCTGACCAACGGGATGGGGAGAGGTGTCAACCTTCTCCCCCAATCCCTGGCTTTTTGTAAATATGATATATTTTGGAGTCAGACTTTCAAATAAAGGAGTTTTAGTTCATGCCTTCTGATCAAAGTGTGAGTGTGTGTTTGTGTGTGTGTGACAGACTGCATCATTAGTCTGCCAGGGCTAGGCCTCTAGCCTGTCCTTTGCTGACTTTCATTGCATCTGTGACTCTCCCACACACTTCTTTTTACTCCAGCTCTGATAAGGTCCATGTTTTCAGAGCTATGAAGATCTTTTTCTTACATATGACAAGTCTCCAAACAGGTCATTACTACAAGAGGAGACAAGAATTTGGTCTGTTGGACTCTTTCCAAAACTTTGCTTTACTTGAACAAGGTATTTGCTCACTTTTCAGCTTCCTCTAAAATGAGGATAATGTTTGTTAACATTGCAGAGAATGTCCGAAGAATTTTTTAAGCTCTACATGAGCTATTTCTACAAAGTCACAGCACATAGAAATTGTATCTTAATGGGAGAAACTGCCATCAGTCCAGATTTTAGCACAATATGATTCTTTGATTGATTTATAGTAGTGCAATTTTTTGGATGGAAGAGAGATAGTTGAATGGAAATGGTTTTAGAAAGATGAGAGCTACCTTTGGTGCCATCAATTATCCATCAAAGGGAGAAAACAAGTAACTAAGACAAACCCAGTGGATTATTTGCTTTTATTCTGATTAGTTTGTGAAAGATACTTTTGGTTTGGAGTTGGATTTTTTTTTTCCTAGGTGGATTTGTTGGGTTTGAGTTTTGTTGTGGGTTTTTTTTCCATAAAAATGTGAAGTAGCACTCTACTTTCTTCAACTGCTGTTTTAAAAGTATTGGATGGGAATTTGCTTGCCCTCTGCTCCTTCAGGCATAAATTGAGTCTTGTCAAAACAGACATTTGCAGAGAGTCTTGGAGAATTGTTTCTCAGGCCGTTACTCTTTGTGCTCTTCTGTGTTTGCAGAATGAAAAGATGATGTTTGACAGCATTGGCAATTCTGTTAAAGGGATGATGAATTCTCCTCAGCAGCCATCAGTGAAAATTGATGTAAATCAACTCCTTGAAGGAGGCTGGGCAGTTAATTTCAGGAAGTGCAAAGTTAAATGAAACCAAACAATTAATCTTTATTTATGCTATGATTTAAATTGGCTTATTGGCAAAAGACTGTATCTCTAGTTATCACAGTTGCTGTTATTAAAAAAAAAATGCTGGCTTTTGTGCACATAAAAGCTCATTCAAATAAAGAAAGAAAAATTAAGCAGGGATCTATAATGTCTCCTTAGAGAGTTTCCAAGTTGCAGGAAGATTCAGAGCTGGGCTTTACCCAGGACAACTTGATAGGATACTTTCAAAATTTTTAAGCTTAAAAATTATATTAGTAGTTGTATTCAACTTTAAGTGGATCTGAAAGTAAACTGTCTTTAACAAAGCACTGTTTTGAAATTTCAGATCCTTGGTTTCTGTTCCTGAAGTGTGGCTGCTGCTTTCTCTGGGAAGTTCAGGTTTACTCTGTCATCAAATTCCTGGTAATTCTCTAGAGTTTCTACATAGCTTGTTAATACACTCAATCTATGACTGTGGTACACACAGCAGTACCCCAGTTCTGGTTTCAGGTGATAGTCACAGTCTGATCTGAGGGCTCCATAAATATGGTCGATTTTCATGTCTGTGATAGTGTTGGGGTTTTCCTCCCATATTATTCCGTGGAAGCCCAATGAAATGATAGCCCACACTACTCAGATTTTGCAGTGAGCTAAATTTGTAGGCCATGCTCAAGGTTCTGTTAGAGTTTATACCAAAACAAGCTTTATTACAATAATATTGCAGTTCTTTCTGTATATCAGAAATATGAAGCTTTAAGCTACATGGATTTAGACTTCTGAGTTGGGATTAACTTTTTAATAATTTGGTCCTAAATATCCATTTTCTTTTTAGAAACCATAGTTCATTATATTTGTCTTATATTCTTGTCTTCCTGCATTAGTTTTAATTTGCCACTGAAGTGGGATATTTAAATTTAATATCTGCCAACTTTCAACTATAGTCAAAATTAGATATCTTTTTAAGCTTTGGGCAATTTATAGAGCAGGTAAGTACATTTAACATTTTTAAGTTATTTTAGTTTATGGTTTGAGAGGGGTCATACTTTCAGTGTACATGCTAACAAACAACTTAAGTGATTCATAATTGATAATAAACTTACTCTAGCTACTCAGTATTTCTACTACAGATTTGTTTGTGTGCTGAGAATATCCACATCAAACCTTTGTTTGTAGCTCCCTTTTCCCCACCAATGACGATGAGTAGAGTGATGCTGCTTCTTATCCTGCTTGCTTGAGCCCTCTATATTTAATTTGCAAAACACTGCCAAGGGAAGATACAGACTGTTTAGAGGACTGGGGTAGGTCTATTTGTTTCTACCTACTAATTTGTTCTGTCCTGTTGTTTTCTTTATTCTTCCTGTACATTTGGCAGGGAGCAGACATGGATTTGACTGTGTTCTCTTGAACAGCCGCCACTGCCTCAAGCTGTTTCAGTAACACCTTGCCAAAACACTTTTTCTTTCCAGTTTTGTCTCCTTGAAAAAGGCAGGGGGGTTAGGGCAGAGATATTAACTTAAGAGTTACTTTGGGACTAACTGGTTTGGTATCAGAAGGTGAAACAGTTTCATCATCCTGAAGTGGGGCAGAAGATGTTGAGAAATCACTAAACAAAAAATCCTGCAAACATATGCTGTCTTGACAAAAAAATAATTTTGGTTTCAATTACTGCTGTCTCATCAGCGTATCTTTAAATTGCAAAGTGTTGCTTGAAACAGAAACTTATTTAAATTACATCCACATCCTAAAATGCCATCTTTATTTGATTTAGTAATTTTACTGTGCTTAGAAATTTATCACAGCTGATTTTATATTGCTACCTGTTTCTATCTGAAGAGTTCACAAAGGTTTTTAAAAATCAGAAAATACTCCATCTACCCATAGTAGCTGGAGTCCTTCCATATGTTTGAAACTTTATAATAATGTATATAACTAACTATTTACCACCTGTCAATGTCTTGCACTTGTTTTAAAATCTTCTGCTTAAATATTACCATCTTGTTCCATAAATCCTGGTTTACAGGGACAGATAAATTGTTTCATACAGGCTAAGATTTAGGAGGTTTACAAATGCAATAGAAAATATACAGTTAAAATTATAAAATAATATCTTTTATACTATGGAGTTTCTGAATCATATTTCTCCACCCTGTGCTGCAAAGGGAGAACTGTGTCCAAAGCGTGTCTGCTTTGAGCCCATGGGAGCCTTGTCCCTCCTGCTGTATAATTTTTAATGTGCTGTCTGATGTGCAAGACAGTTTAATGAGAATTCTGATCATGAATTCAAACTTAACCGCTGAAAATGAACAATTGGTAATTAGGTGAATGTGATGTGATGGCTAATTAGTTGATGTAACAAATAGCCAAAATGTAGTTGAATTTTTAAGCAAATATTTGAATTGTTTGAGAAAATGTTTTGTAATACAAGCAACAAAACTTTGCTCTATTATTTTTAATTGCAATCAGCTAACTCAAGAATGATTTGCAGTGTTCCTAAGAAGGGAGGCTTCAAGCTCAGACTTAATCAAAAGGTAGATTAAGTCTATCATTACATGTTTGGCTATAGAGATAAAAAAGCCAACTTTTTTCATCTCTGTTACTATGTAGTTGTTCTCAAATTTACAGTTTATTCCCTGTGCACAGCATGGAGTTGTTTGTCATTAAGAGAACTCAATCTTTCCTTGAAACATACCATCATGGATTTATTTAAAAGCTTAATCATGTTCCCTCTTTTATCCCAGTTTCCATCATTTTATCTTATACAGCAAAAAATACATTAATGAAGTAATGATTAACACTCCACTTCTTAGCAAGCAGGATTTTAATAGTAGCCATTGTGCATAATAGAGGGCGTTGTTGGAGACCTTCTGCAGGCTGATGGTGAGCAGCATTTGATTAGAAATGCAGCCCTGGAGCAGGAGGTGAGGCTGTGCTCCCAGTTGCCTCTGCTGGCAGCTCTGCCCAGGGGCAGTTTGAGCACCCCTGAGAACAGGGGCTGAGAGGGGTACGGCTGCTTGGGGCAGAGCTGATCCTCCACGGGCAGATCCTCACTGGTGCGCTGGGGCTTCAGCACTCCTCCTCCCTCCAGCTCTGGATCAGTTATGGACACTGAGGTGCTCCTCTGCTAGGCAAGACCTGTCATGGGAGGGGAATTAACCCACTCACAGAAAAAATGTTCTCATTGACTTTCCTCCACTGAAACAACCATGTGAGTCTAGGGAGGAAAATAAAACGACAAGTGATTGGTAACTTTTTGCCTTCAGTGAAATCAAATTCCTTCTGTTTCTATGTAAAAAGAGTTAGGGATACTCTATGTTCTCTTGTAATAACCATTCACAGTGTTTTGCTAAAAGAAAATAATTGGAAACTATTTAGGGGCTTCTAAGCATAGAGTAGATGAAGTCTCTGCTTCTTGTATGGAACAGTCCTTTGGATGATTCATCATCTTTTTAGTTTTTTGTTTGGGTTT
>WBMY01011602.1:89561-149546 GCA_013397315.1 Donacobius atricapilla
TTTTTTTTTTTTTTTTTTTTGTCTTTCCCCAATATTTCTAGGGCACAAAATAACAAGCCAAGTGTGGCATGGATTTCATGTGTATATCAGAGCTCACTTAAATAGCCCAAAACTTTTTCTTACAACTGGAGAATCTGGTGCAACTCTAAAAGGCAAATCTCAGCTCATAATGTGATTGGGTTCCTCACATTTAGAGAGAGCAAATTTTCAAGTGAATACAAAATAGGATCAGGGATCTAGGCAGTAAGAACCCTGTGTGATAGGGACTTCAAAACAGAGCACTGCCTTTCTGATAGTAACTTGCATTTTTTTTTATCTATATGCTCAAGAAGAAAACTGGTGGCAAAGTATTTTTGGTTAAAAATGAAAGTGGAGAGATTTTCGCTTTCATCCCTTGTAGGAAAAGAAACAATTCAGAAACGAAACAGATAAATTGTGGGAGATAAGAAATCTTCTGTTCACTCTTGCTCACCAGAAAGCACTCTGGGAAAGGTTCAGCTAACAGAGAGGCAAAAACAGGTCATAGAACCAGAGCAAAAGCTGTGTGGCTAGCACGTGGCCACCTCCTGCACGAAGCAGTGATTGGTTGGCAAAGCGCGCAGACGCTGCGAGATCAGCCCGGTGTTTGGGTAAAAGGGTGTGTGAACAGCAACACCACAGTGGCCAGCAGCCAATGCATCCTTGTTCTGGTTAAGTTTAGAGCGTTAAAAGGTCTTTTGCAATAAATTATTTTCCTTGGAGCAAGAAAGGAGTTTTGTGCATCTTTGTTCCACATTGCTACAATAAATGCTGGAGAAAAATGTCTTAATTAACAGACTTGTTTATGTTGTTTCATAAGATGTGAACTATCCATTTTATTGTTCTCTATTTTTATTGCTGTTACTGATCAGGAATCTACCACATTATGGGTTTTTTCCTTGTTATTTGATTAGACTAAAAAAAGGTTTCGTGGAGCTAATTGTTCTAATTAAAAGAGTGATTCTGTTAAAAACTGGGCCTGCTTATAAAATTATAGCAATTGCAAACCAGAATGGACAAATTATTCCCTCATTCTGACCATCTGTCTCTCTGCAGAAGTCAAAGCCACATAAAGCACTGCACAGTCCAGTATTTCACCCTGCACCAAACATCTGGATCCCTAAAATGTGTTTGGCTTGAAACTGCAATCATACCAGAAATGTCTGTTACATCTGGGGCTAAACCACACAGGGCTTGAGTGGGCATGGGAGGCCACACTGCACTAATCCTTTAATTTCAGAATCTGGGAGCATTAGTTATCTGGAAAAGAGGCAAGACCATAGTATGAATAGACAGAATTTACTGATATCATATCTGGCCACAGAAGATAAAAACTGTGTTCAGAAGAAAACCTACAACAGCAACTAGAGAGACTAAAAAAATGCTTTGAAATAGAAATACAAACTTAGAGTGAGATTTCTTACACTATTCTGTTTCTCAATAGTGAGGAAACTTTTCCAGAAAGATAATTGATAACTTGTATAGATAATAGACTCTTCAAATCCAGCTCATTGTTCAGGCACAAATGTCAAGGATCTTTGATAAGGGAGAGATGTGCATGAGATTTGTGCTAAAGGTAAACCATTCATATGAATGTTTTCTGGCTGCTGTTCAACAGCTGATTTGGACTTTGCTGTGAGTTCTCTTCCATGAAGAAACTGGCAGCTGCTTTTTGCAATTAAAAGTTCTAGTTTTGAAAATTCAAAATGCATATTGCCCCTCTGATTTTTCAAACCAGGCTGAAAGAAACTTCCAAGTTCAGTGTGTATCATCTTTTCCTTTATGTTTACCCCCGGGTAGCCCAATGCACTTCTGTTCTGGAGATTGTACATGCATCTGATTCTATTCAACAGTTCTGTGGCACCTTCTGTATTCAGTGTATCCCTGATCACTCAGAGCTTTCTGAATCTGGGGCTGAATTCCAATCTCTCCCATTGTCAGTGCTCATGGTCACTGTCCCTTTCAAAATAGGAAAAGGACTGAGAAATTCCACTTCCTGTGGGAATTTTTCACTTAGCTAACACGTCTTGAATGCTTTTTAAGGAAGAATTCCATTTCTTACGCATGTTTCCATATATGAAGTAAGTCAGCCTCTCAGAATGTCAATTAGTCAAAAACTGTGTTTTACAAAAGGATCAAGGAATGAATGTTAATGGTTAAAAATTCTGCAATAGTAAAATCCTTTCTTTTCCTTCTTGCTCTACTGAAGGAAGAAAAATAGTAAATGAGTTTAAATGTTCTTCAGATATGGCATGCACATTGAGCTTAGTTTGTACTGTGAAATGTAGTTGGTTTCCAGCCATCGGGGGCTTTAGCTGTCATAGTCAATTCCTGTCTTTTTTCATTTGTGGAATTTTGTCATCTCCCTCTGGTGGCAAATGTCTGAAATATCCATCACAGGGCTGCAACGGTGGGGAGGAACCCCTAAGTCTGTTCCAAGGTGCACAGTTGAAATCAGCAGAGTTCCACTTACAAATATGCAAAGCACATCATCACTGCCCTCTGGAGCATAGCCTTGATGGGAGAGAGAATGAAATGAAGGTTGGCCTGAGAGCTGGGATTTGCAGTACTCAGTTTTCAAGAATGTCAGAAAGAAGCAACAAAAACAGAGGCTTTTGCAACACAGGCAGAAAGATGGAATCCCAGACTTTCATGTGGCACAAAATACTGGCCGGCAAGTCCGATAGTCTTTATCAAAACCTAATACAAAATTAAATACTATTGGGGGTTGGGATATTTCCTGTTTGTTTGTTTGTTTTTTCCCTCACAGAATTTTGTCCCATAAGTTCCTGGAAACAGTAACAACAGGGTACTTGAGACAAAAGTTGCCAAGCTCAGGAGCAGGGGGTATCTGGCTGCACTTCTCTTATCTCGGGTATCTCTTGGAGGGGCAGAGTGTAAGAGTTAAAAGCATTGTGCCTAGGCATACTTGGGCAAGAATGAGATACCTTGTAAGCAATGTAGAAGCTAGCAAATATTAAGCCACAAGCTAGAGATGCAAGATGAAACTTAGCAAGAAATAGGGAACAAAACTTGCAAAAATGAAGGACAGACCTTGCTAAAAACAGTAAGAAGTCACTGAAACAGCTAACAAGAGCTAGCAAGGCTGTGCTTGCCTAGACAATGGTGAAAAGGGCGATGAAGAGGTCTAGCCTTCATCAGGGGACTACCAAGGAGGACACAGAGCCCTCCTGAGTGCCACCACCAGGGTGCTGCATCTGTGCCTCATGTATGCTAATGAAAGTAAGGAGTACTAAGAAATAGTTTGCATAACCACACCTTTTCTAAGGAAAACTATGAATTTGTATAAAGTATAACCATCTCTTGTAATCTACTGTGTGCCTGTGTGTGCGCTCTTAGGAGGACATACCCCCATACACCCACAGCATGCTGAATAAAGCAAATACCTGCTTCTTAGACTTTCTCTCTGATGTGTTTCTTGGCCCCTTTTGGGGCAATTCAAGAGATACAACGAGATTTGGGCAGGCAAGAGACGGGGCTGGGGCAGCTGCTGGCTCTCTCCCTCTTGGTTTTGGAGGAGGATGGTCGGAGCTGCTGCTTGGAGGAGGGAATTCGCTGCCACCACCACATCCCAGCCCAGTCCTGTTTCTTCTGCCATGGTGTGAGCTGCTGCTCATGAGAGCAGCCACTGAATTGGGACTGTATTAACAACCTACCTCACAAAAGAGGGCCCCTGCCATCTGTTCAGGTGCCTCAGGGGAAAAGACCAGGACCTGACCCTCTCTGCCTCCCAGAGGGCGCATCTCCCGGCTGCGTGTGGCAGCTGCTACGCAGAAGCCTGGCTGCCACTGCCCTGTCCTCGCCATTCTCGTGCTACTGCTCTGAGATTTCACAGCATTGCAGCTCTGCACCCCCTGCCCGGCTGGGATGCCCTGCGGTTTCTGCCTGTCGGCCCAGTGTTTCCAGCCACAGCTGCCGGGTTTCCGATACATCTCTCCAACCACTCTGGGACCTTTGCTCATCCCTGCTTCCCCACTTGCCGCTCCGAGGTTTTCTGCCACAGCTCCTTTGGCCACCCAGAGAGGGCACCGGCAGCGGCTGTCCCGGGGGTTTGCACAGCGAGCCCCTCCTGGGTCCCTTCCTGCGGCCGCCATTGGCCACGTCAGGGAGGGGACAGCGCCCCCTGCAGGCGCGGGGAGGCAGTGCCCCCCCTGCCCGGCCGGGAGCCAGCAGCGCCCCCGGCGGCCGGGAGCGGAACTGCACCCGGGCAGCGCTCCGGGAGCGGGAGGAGGAGTTCGTTTGTTGGGTTTTCTGTCCCTGTCTGTTGTTGTTACCGTTGTTATACACACACGCACTAGTAAAGAACTGTTATCCTTTTTCTCGTATCTTTGCCTGAAAGCTCTTCAATTTCAAAGCTGTAATAATTTGGAGGGAGGCAGTCATAGTCTCCATTCCAAGGGAGGTTCTCGCCTTTCTTGGTGGAGGCCTGTCTTTCAAACCAAGACAAATACAAATTCTCAGAAAGGACAGGTTTTGAGCATAGGAAAATGAAGGATTAGAAAAGGTAATAATTGAACCAAAACTTGCCTCATTTTGTCCTTTAAAAGACACAGAGATGAGGAAAACAAAGCAGTGCTTCCTACCCATTGGGGTTTTTGCTTGAGTAACATTGTTGTCTGATAAGAAAGGTCTTTTTGTGAAATTGATTCTTCCTTGAGAATCAGATATAATAGCACTGCTTTGCTTTTCTTGTTAGATCACTTGATGCACCTTTTCAAATGCGTGCTAATACCAGAGTATCACAAGAACATCTCCATTAAAACTATTCAGCAAACTCGGAAGTCTACCCTAAAAACTTCCAACTGATTTAAAGTGTAAGTGATCTATAGCTACACTCTGCCTGACATGAATAATTTAACAACTGAAGTAGTCTGGCTCCCAAAATTCATAACTTGAAACAGTTGTTTAGTAATCCGTTCAACCTGGCTGTATCTCTTTTTTCCCCTGGTCCTATGTATATATAGCTGAATGTATCCACATTAATACTGCTCTTAGTCATCAGTCCTTTGTGTCTTTACAGTTAATCTCTGTGTGTAGAATATAAGTAGGTGTTCTATATAAATATACTCCCAAAAGGGAACCAGATGCTGAACTTTATAGCTGAGTACACAGAACCACTGAAAGGTGATGTGATATAATACACTTGGCATCTGTGAGTCAGCATTAAGATGTGCTCCAAATACTATTGAAAACACTGACAGTTTCTGGATATAAGAACTCATTGTGCTTTCATTAGCACTGCTGGAAATTGCTCCCAAGGGTTGTGGTTCTCACTCAATTCAGATCACTTATGTAATTTCAGAGTATGAATTGTTTCAGGCAACTGCAATGTTCACTGAGTTTTGCACTGCTTGGTGAACTTTCTATTTAAAGGTTTCCCAGCACTGGGTTTACAGCTAATACTTCAAGTTCAGTAGTCTTGAATAGTCTTGAAGAACTCCCAAAATGTTAGATTAGAAAATGCTACTCACGAGATACCCCCTGCCCTGCTTAATGATCTGAGTGAAAAAGCAGAGACAGAAGCAGAGACAGTCTGTTGGGTCAGGGCCCTGATTCACCCTAACACTCATCTTCATTAATCTTCTGTTTGCATTGTTGAAAAAGTACGTGCTGCCTGTGAAGTAAGATAGCTTCATCGTTAAGCTGGATATCTGATTCCTGGCCTGAGTGTCAGCGGAATGTAAATGCACTTCCAGTGTGGGAATGTGCAAAGCCCCAGTGATTAGAGGGTGACTCGATGAACAGCAGTGACTGCCTGCAAGTGTTGATCACCTTTACTAATGAGGTTTTTCTGACCTGGGGCAAAACTCACCAGGAGAGTTTTACAGCAAGTTCATCCAACCTGGGCTGAATTTTGTATTTCAAGGAAACATTTACCAAAGTCCTGCTCTGAGTTTTTGATGTCAGGGGGCCAGGGGGCTCCAGCTAGCTCTCACCTCAGCCATGCTGGTCAGGAAAGGTCATCCTTAGACTGCAAGCAGCCCAGGTAATGGTAGAGAGCAGAGCTGTTTTCTGCTCTCTTGGCCCCGGATATCCTCTACGTCTAGGTTTGAAGCAAGGGTCAGAGAAGACTCTCTCTTACAGAGGTCTTTATTCTTCAAGGGGGTACAGGAGAGAGAGTGGGCTAGGTCCCACGTTAACATTTAAACTGGGGGGCAGAGGGATGGGGCAGGTAGGTGATTGGCCCCAGGTTAACACAGGGCAGGGTCAGGAGGGAGGGACAAAGGGACAGGGGAGGAGATACCTTTGGACAGTACCTGCATTATCGGGGGGTGGAAAGCAGGGATGAACCACTGGGATAAACAACTCCAAAACAGTTTAACAAAACCCATCACCACAAGTTTTCACTGTTACCAGCCACCCTTGAGCCATGCAGTCAGTGCTGTGCTGACAAGATATTTTGTGCTGCTTAAATACGAATGATACTGAGCAGACAGCCAGAGAAGGTTCAGCCGGCAGGCTGGCCACAGACAAACCATGAAACTCTCCTCCTTTTAAAAAAATGTTCAAGCTGGCATGAAGTCCTGCCTTCTATGATTGATTGTTTTTTTCCTACAGACTGGTTAAGCAAAGATTCTGTGTATTCCCGGAGCTACACACACCCATGGCTGGAGGTAACTGACTGTACCTGAACTGTGACTGGAGATCTCTGTGCCCAAGATACAGGAACATCAAGTCCCCTCCAGTGCTGCCATCACCCTGCCAGTCTCTCAGCCTTTAAACAACTGCTTACTAAAAAGCAAACTGTCCAAAAGACTGAGCCAAGTAATGGGATATTACAAATAGACCTGTTATTTATCTGAACACTCCTTGAGAGCAACATGAATAAAACATTTGCATGCTTAAGCCCTGACGTAAATTCTAGGTAATCATAAAATAGACGTTTTCAAGCATGGTAAGTGTATTTGAATGAAGCTACTGGATTGGTGAAGCACTTGCCAAATTTTTTAATGTGACAGATACTGAAATATGGAAATCCATAGCTTAGTTTGAGAGGCAGAAGGTTGAGGCACTAGTGGGGGTTGGGGTTTTTTTGTTGTTGTTGATTAATCTCTTTGGTTTTATTGTGGGTTGTCTGGCATTTTAAATACAGCCAATAATAGCTGAAGCAGATAAAATCCTGATCTTAGTCTGCAACTTATTAATCTATTTCTGAACTATTTTTCAGAGGTTCTGCAATTAGAGATTCTGTTGGACAGTGTCTCATTCTATGATGGGCTTTAAAAAGTGCTATTAGTTAAATATTAATGTCATTTTAGTTCTGTTATATTGTGAAAAGCAAAATTCAGGGAGTGCGGAGGTAGAAATTGAACTTTTTTTTCTATGATTCTGTCATTTTAACATAGTTTATAGGCAGGATGAGTACAGGCATAAGAAAAGATTAAATTTATTTCTTCTAAGGGGACAAGCTCGAGCGCTAGTGAGGATTTAAGCAGTGTGTTTCACCCCTGTGGGCACTGGGAGGGCTCTGGGCAGAGCTGTGCCACTGACTTGCACAGGAGGGCAAACAGACACTTTGGAAAAGCTGGTGGATAATTACGTGGGTGTGATAATGAGGTACCGGTTTGGTTCTCAGTGTTTTTATTCTGACAGCAAACTCTTTGAGCCTCACCTTATGTCAGTGGGCTAAAATTGTGTAGCTAAAGAACAGAGGCAGGGCCAAGTTTGCAGGAAGTTGATTTTGGTTTGCCCTGAGGTTTTGCTTAGTAGTTTTTGCTTTTCATTTAAGTTCAAACAGCATACTAGTTGCAACACCTCCATAGGAAACATCCAAGGGTTATTCTTCTGTTTTTCTAACCAAAGCCATCAGTCTGTATAATTTATATCACAGCTTTGCATTTCCTCTCTCTGATTACAGCCAAGCACATAGGGCTTTACTAATCTCTTTGCAGGGATAAAATGTCCTCTGTTTTTCCTTGTTGCAGGTTTCCAAGTCACATAATTGGCTTCACTTTGGGTTTGGATCGACCAAAAAGATCAAAGCAAAAGACATGTAATTTACCGTGATCATTTTGACTTGTAGCCAATGTTTAGTAAGCTGGGAATTTCCATGGATGCAGAAGGGATATAGCTTCCCAAATGTCATTGACATTCAGAAGGTTTTGGACACACTTCAAGCTTCTCTTACAATCCCATGCTGGAATGGCCCAGCACTGCCTTCCTTTCTAAATATGCACTTCTTATTTTATTTTTTTTAATTGGCAAATTCTCCATATTTAAAATTTGCACCTCCCTGGAAGATATTAATCTTGCTGACTCTGAGTAGTGTTGACAGCCCAGTATAATTACACATGATAGCAAATGACTACTTGGGTCAACACAATTTACCAAGTAGGTGATTTTCAGATGACTCCCATTCCTTCCAAAAATAAGGGGAAAAGATGGGCCTTAGAAACATGACTAGAAAATCGTAGGTTTCTGAAAACATTACAAATTTTTTCTTCATGATGTAATAAGCACGCAGCTAATTAATGTTCCACACCAAAGACAAGTTTCTGCTTTCCTAAGAAACTTTAAGAACATACTCAAGCTTTTTACAAAATATTATGGAATTGTCAACATTTTCAATGGAAGAATAAAAATCAAAATACTTAAAAGTTTAGCAAATTATATATATTTAACTGTCAGTGTTATTAGATCCAGCCCTTTTCCCACCATTTTGTGAATAGAAGAGCAATGACTACTCATAATAGTTAGTAATGGTCATTAGTTAATTGATAATTACTAAGTTTCCTGACTCTTCAGTGTTTCCTTGACTTTGTAGATTCTGATTGCTGAAGCAGCACTCTACAGTGACAAGAGTCAAATGTTGTACTTTAATAATTCCTATAATCTGTGTAATTTTGTGAACAAAATCAATAATGCCATCCCTTGTGTAAATATTCAGTGAATTTTAGACAGGGCTATATTAACTTTGTATGATCATGCTTTTGCTTTAAAAAAAGTGCAACTTTCTGCCAAGTGCCTGGACAAATGTCTGTGGGAAGGCAAGGATAAATAGCAAAACCTGAACCAAATGGGATCTCCTGTGTTCTCACTTTCTTTCCACACTGTTGAACTCAGATGCAGCAAACCTGAGAATGAAATCAAAGTGAGTGTTTTCTCTGCACCATCTTTAGTCCTGGAGTGGTGACCGAGAGGGAGAGAGCCCGAACCTCCCCTGCTCTTGATCTAGAGCTTTCAGAGAAGGAGAGTAGATAACAGATAGTGCAAGGGATAAGTGGTCTATCTTCTAGAGGAAGAAAATCAGGAATTACTTAAGTCACAAGTTTTGCTTTAGTTCTTAGTGCCACATGGGTTGCTTTGTACATGGGGACATGCAGAAAATTTGCTGTGAGGTTTTCACAGATTTGCAGGCATCCCATTAAAAAAAAAAAAAAAAAAACACCACCAAATGAGGATACAAAATCCAATTCAGTTATTGTGTTTACCTTGATTATATGACAATGGCCATCAAAAACTTACGATCCCATGTTTTCTAAAATGGCAGAACAGGAAAGGAATATCTCAACAACTGAAATCCCATCCATAAGTCCGGTGATGAGCTGCATGTTTTTATAAAGCACCTGTGCAGGTAGTAAACACCAAAGCAAGTATCTCTGTGAAAAGTCGGGAAAATAATTGAAGAAAATGTCTGTTGTCAGGTGAAGCGCTTTCATTTTGAACAATGGCAATCAGGGTTATGGTTTCATTGTTACCCAAGTATGAACAAAAACGAAGTGCATGTCAGGAATAGTAAAATATCTTGAACTTCTCATAAGCCTTTTGTTTTTAATTTTAACTAAAGAAATTTCAAAAATGGTTTTACAATCCTAAATTTAGATATGGTTAAACTGGAAATTGCAGTTGCCCCTTCTGTAACCTTTGGTGTTCTCCCCAGTATTCTTTTTTTTTTTTTTTCAAATGTGATCTATTTTATGAACTCATTATTTTTTCCTGTACTAATACATTTTCCTTATCTTCTAATTAAGCACTGCTCCCAGCACACTTATGATGGCACACTCACATCTGCTCTGGCTTCTCATCATTATTTCAGCGCAGGACTTCTGCTGCAGCTGGCACAGGTGAGGCTGTGACCCTGCCCAAGCTGTCTGCTGCTGCCTTTTGCTGTCTTTCATAGGCCTACCAGTTTCCAGTTCAGCTAAGGCAGAAATCCAAGCAGACCACTGCTAGCAAATCTTCTTAATCGAATTTGAGAGTGGCTTGAACAGGTAGATAGCACCAAAATTCCTTAAATCCCTTTCGTTTTCAAAACTTGCACTGGAACCATTCCTTAAGATTGCAGTTCTGCATGAAGTACAAGAGCACTCTGCAGTTTTCATGTTCACACATCTCATGTCTTCCCTTGCAATCACTCACTTCCCTTTCTCCTGTCACCTCTTGTCAGAGACTGAAATAGTTCATGCCTTAAACACTGTTATGACAGTTTTGCCCATTATAGCAAAAACTGCATAAAGAAGCTACAACCACAGAAACCCACCCGTCTTTGAAGATGCCTGACTGGAACTTTGGACTGTGGATTAAGCCACCTAGGTAAGACAAAGGGAACACTATTGTTCAATCATCTGAGTTCTAGGGAGAAGACAACTAGGCTGATGAAAAGGAATGAATCTACAAGAAAGCCAAATGCAGCAGAAAATCATCCTTGTCTCTAATTGGGCACAAGAAGAAGAAGAACAGCTGGAGAGAATCAATGGAGCATTGTTGGGAACCATGGAGTGGTGATATTTTCTTTAATCTTTCTCTGTCACTGTCTTTCTGTCCCCCCACCTCTTTTCTATTTCTTTCTTTCTCTCTCTCACATGTACTATCAAATAAAATCCATATTATTGACTTTGGCATATGGTCTCATTTGCACCATAATTCAGGCAGAGACATTTCTAATAACTTTAAAAGCTAGACAGTAACACCTCTGATGTGTTGAAGTGATCTCTGAGATTTCACCCAAAAGTAACAAAACAATGTAAAAAAACCCAAAATCAAAATATTTTTATTAATTGCCATAATCTGTAGCCTTAAATTTGTCTAACCAGTGCTGATAATTTTGTTGTTTGGTTTTATAATGCCACCTGCTATTTTATGCTTTTTGGCAACCTTCCATTCTTTTATAAATCCATTTTGTTGACAGATTTCATTGCTTCTTTTTTTTTTTTTTTTTAAATGTTGCCTGTTGTGCAGGTCTTTATTTGGTGTGAATCTACATGAAATAGTGAAGCTGATGCTACAGAAGAATTACTGATATATAACAGCAGTGTACAATGAGAAATCAGGCAGTGGCTGATGGATGTCTTTCTACATGACTTATGTGTTGTATCTGAAATCAAGGCTATCCCTGTCTTTTGCAGAGTGCTGTTTGCAGCTTTCTCTTTTTGTTTGAAGCTCTTTAATCTGAAAGGCTGTAAACAGAGGCTTGAAAGTTTTCTACAAATAGAATGTTTGGACAGAAAAGCATCATACTTTAACCTAGAGTGAGTTCTTTGCTGATGAAATTGGTCAGAACACGGGCTTTGAAGTCTGGTAGTTTGTGGGCTGTTGTGGTTCTGTGGTCGCTGCTGGGGCTGGTTGGTAACACCATATCACCAGGTATCTCAGATTTCCCAGGGCAAGGCACAATGCAATGCAGAAGACATGGAAATATGTTAGCAATACAGTCTTTGGTAAAAAACTCCTGCAGCTCTTTTACTACTGGAAAAGCAGTAAAATAAAAAAAATTCAAAAAACCCCTGAAAGTATAAGATCAAGAAATACTAATGACAAATATAGTGTTGGGCACCTTTCATTTCACAGTGCTGGAGATGTAGTCTTCAGACATGCAGGCATTGCAGAAAGCTGAAAATGGACTTCTAGTGGAATTTATATTAAAAGTTACATAACTATAGGGATAGAAGTACATTATGCTTTTAATATTATATTGCTCAGTGCTCAGTAAGTGCTAGGATCATTAACAACACTTGATGCATTGTGTGTTTAGCTATTACACAAATGCCATGCTGATATTCTCATCTCCCATCCTCATCGCTGAGTTACTAACACCAAAGAATATGTGCAACTTTTCACTCATTTCTAGAAAATATGCTAGAGAAGGATTATTAATTTCTCAGATTTCTGACTGTGAAGTAAATGTAGCTTGTGGCTTAATGTGCTCACAGTCCTTCCCCATTTTTAAAGGTAGTCAAGCTGTCATGGTTACGGTGCAAGAAACCAGTGCACCAAGCCTAATGAGAGTTTCAAGAATGAAAAAAGAAGTTGAAATCCTTTGAAGAGATCATTAATAAGAAATTGGTTTAAAAAGAAAGCTAAAACATTTTGCTATTCTCTGGTCCAATGTTATTTTGCAGATGTGGTGGACATTATAAGGCCAGTAGAAATGGATGATTTATTTCCAAGTCAGAGAAACATTTTCAGAGGGGAAGATGTTTAAACTTTCACTGTACTACATGCCATAGATAATCTTTTCTCTCTCTTTTTTTCCCTTCAACCCCTCTATAGTCTTTGTGGCTTCATCTCTTCCCTTCTCCTGCATCCCCACCTTTATTTATCTCTAGGTAAAGATTCCCTGAGATGCCACTGGGATTTTTTGAATGCTGCTGTATTTCCCCTCCTTTTTCTCCTCTCATGTGCTTGGCAATCATCAGGCAAGTGCTCCAAGGTGACAGCAGGAAACTTCTGCTTGAAAAAGCAGCAGCAATGGAGCAGTTGGTGTGGTTGAACACAGCTGGTCTTGAAAGGGAATCACTGTGAAAGATCTGGCTGGGACTCAGAAAATTTGAAAAGGAATAGCTCTGTGCTTCATACATAAGTGGCAAAGGCCTGCAGGGGGTCTCATGACATAATGGCCAAAATGTGAGGAATGAGCAATCCAAAGGTGTTTCTTTCATAATGTTTTCACAAACTAGTGTGCTGCAAGTGTTTCTTGTTAGCATCTCACGTAATATTTCTTGCCTGAAGTAATCCCATTTGTGCCAGCCTCCTGCTATCTGACTGCTTCTTGTGCTGGAAGGGGGAAGAGCTCTTTTCCTGCACGCATTTCTCCTGTGTGGTGGCTGAGTGAACTCGTGGCAATTAGACAAGAGTTGGCCAGCATATCTTCATGTCAGTGTTTGAACAAATGGATTTGTTTGAAGCAAATGGCTTCTCAAGGGTCATTTGAAGAGCCTCACCTGAATGCATTACCCTCATCTGAACATTGCAGACTGCTGACTGATTCTTTCCTAACTCATTCTTTAAACGTCCTATTCACGTTATGATATGTGCAGGAGGTGGGGCTCTGCAAGCATTCTTTCTCCTAGAAATTCCAGTTGACCTTATTATCAGATCTATTGGGGTTGTTCACGCCTTTAGACATGGAAAGAGACACAACTTCCTCCCTTGGGAGTTTTATTCTCCTTCCAGAAGGCTGCAGGCATAGCAGAGGAATGCTTTTTGGAGTAACATTTTATCACACCAGAGATAATATTATGATGTTTTTTAATTCACTGTTGTGATGCTTTAGGCAAATGTGATGGGTGGAGAGGCAAGAAATGTATTTGGTAATGTCATCCTCTGTAAAAACAAAAATATTATAAGGAAATGCTTTGTTATCATTGCTCAAAGCAGTAGCTTTCTGGTTTTCAAAATACTAGCAATATGTCAAATGCTTTCAGAAGAACTCTAACAGCTCTTTCCTCAAATAATTCACAGTCATAGCAGGCTGTCATCTGCTGGTGTGCATGTGCATTTTCCATTTTTTATTGCCCTTTTTCACAGTGAAGAAAAAAAGAAAAGCATCAGAATGCTATCTGTTGTCAAATGAAGAGGAAAAAAACAGGGGAGGAGGGCTGCAACATGAATGGGGAGTTGTTATTTATATGATTTGTTGAGGGTAAAGTTCAGATGTCTACCTCGAATGTTGCAAAGCTTTGCATGTCAGCCTTGATATATAATGAGAATTTGTTGGTAGATATCCAGAGACAAAACTGTTTTGAATTCCTGCTTTGAATTTTACAGTGTGCTGTTTCTGTTTGGGAGAATGAGTAGTGGCCCATTGTGGGCATATGTGTTGAGCTGTAACCAAAACCTGCGGTGCTGGGGCAGCAGGATGAGGCCCCTGTGTCTGTGCCCGTGTGGAGCCTGGCCATGCCACTGCTCATCAGGGGCCAGCCCCTCTCCTCACAATCACTCTGAGAACAAATGCCTTCCTTCCAACATATCATGACTGATTCTTCTGTGAGGCTTAAATATTGTAGTACAGCCTGCCTGCTGCATATTTTAGGAAAAAACGGCTCAGACCTCTTAAATAATCTAATCTTGTCCATTTGTTTACTCCTGTCAGATTTTCCTTTCCTTTTCTCCATTCTAGAGCTGTGCTTCAAATTTTCACAGTGGTTTCCTACATATATTTCTTTCTGAAGATTGTCAATATATTAACACTGTGTTCTAAAAATAAGCTGGAAAACTTCAGCTTGACTCTTAATTGAAGCTTTACTGATTGTCTATCAGGATTCATTTTGCTAAAAATATAAATTAGTTCTCACTAGGTAAATTTCAGCCATTTCTAATCTTTCCTTCTAATTTCTGTATTGATTTGAATTAATTGTTATTCCAGGATTGCAGGCTCTTCCCTATGACCGTCTAATGATTTTTATCAATGCTCTATCACACTTGCTTTGAATTTTAATGATTCAGGAGATGGAGAGTTTCAGCAGTCATTGCTGCCTAGAAAGGAAATTGGTTTTCATTGGTTAAAAGTTATTGAAGGTGCAGTTCTTTATAAACATCAAAAATCTGAGTTTGCTGATTATGTTTTGCTTTTTTAGCTTTATTTTTCAATGTCTTGAAGAAGTCACATTTTGACCTGAGCAGTTTCCTGAATGGTCTCAGAGGTCCTGGTTGGAATCAAGAACTGACATGGTTTACCTTATAGTTTGCTTGATTTTATCAGTAATCACTCATATTATCCACACATACCTTGTCTCTCCATCTGCCATGGAAACCAGTTTTTAATTGTGAGGTGAGGGGGGATGGCAAATTTTCTCTTCCCTGAATTTGCAGAATGCCCTTCCCACTTGTGCTCTGTTGCCTGCCTAACCTCAAGACTGCCAGAGAACAGCTCAAGTGTTCTCTGGGGACTTGACTTACCATAAGGGCATTGTTTTCTGACATCTGTAATGCAATGGAAATATAACCTCCTGACATGGTCTTATCTTATTGCTCAGCCAACTCTCTTTGAGCCAAGATTTTGTTCCAGGAGTGGATGAAACAGTGAGTTACAGTTCAGAAGTAAATGTGTGTGGCTGAAGAAGTGAATTCAGCCACCAGCTGCTGGGGTGGGTTGTGCCTCTGCTTCTGTTGGTAAAATGGAAGAAGCATTCCTGACACACTGGATGTTGTAAAAATGGAAAAGAAAGTGTTGCAAGTTCCTTTGACCAGTGGTGATTAGTTTAAAAAACATTGTCACTTTGCCACACAAGCACTTTCAGAGAGCCCATAAATGAGGCCCTTAATCTTCTTTTTTTCTTTTCCTGAGCAGTACACAGCAGATTTTTTTGGGGACTGAAGAGTCAAGTTCTGTTTGCTAACATAAAAGCATGGGCTAAAGAAACCCTCATATTTCTTTTTCTTAAGAAAGCAGATGAATAAAAGAGGAAAGAGCGAGTGGGGCAGGAAGGATGGAGAGAGAAAAGCTAGACACAAGTGTCAGATGGCAGGAGACTTTGGGAAGACTGAAGTGGGTAACACTTCTTCCAAGGCAGATTTAGGATTGCTGTCTTACATACTGTGTTATATTTCACCAAAATCCAGAATTTCAGCTAATTACCTTTAAATGCTTATTGCAAATGCAGTTTATCCCAGCTCTGGGAGCAATATTAATAGAGCTTAGAAGTAGGAGGAATTTTTGTAGCTCTTTTATTTCTTTTATTTTTATTTTTTTCATTCTCTTTTGTTCACAGAACAATGAAAAGTGCTGAAGCAGTTATGTTTGTGGGGAAAAACCCCTGAATATCTTGACATAATTTTCAAAACTGGTAAATTCAGTGAGAAGGTATTCTTCAAGTCAAGTTACAAACGTCTCCTAGGTGATAATCTAGGTAAATTGTAAATTGTAAAATTCTTGTCATGTAAGAGTTTAATTCCTAAGAGTATCATAGAAAAGCTGTTGTATGGACAATTAGAATAGGTACAGATAATCTGCCTAGTATAGTTGCTTCCATTTAGTGAATTTCAGTGGTGTTTTCATGCAGCCTTTTAATTAAGTTAATGTAAAACTCAGTTTCTAGGGTGAGTGATGATTTATGTGCCAGTATTTCCCAGTGTTTGCCCTTGAGACAGAAGACTGATGGTTTAAACTGACTGAAAATGTTTCTTCCTTCTCTGTGTGACAGTTCATTAACAGATTATACACAGAAACATCCTTACATAAAAATCAGATTCATCAACAAATATGTCAAACATACATTTAATCCCCATTCACTTGATGAACACAAATAATCCATAAAGGTGATTTATTATTGCCACTTGCTTTATCTTGCATGATCAAGCTATAATCAATAAGAACTATTAGTCTTTCAAGTTAAAGATTTATAGACCTTGGTCACGGAGTAATAGCCAATATGCACATAAAAATCAGTTTGAAAAGCCTTTGCTTTTACATTCAAGTTTCTTTGAGACACAGCTACCAAATTGAATTTCATATCACGAAACAAACTGGATTATAATAATCTTAAATCAAAGAAATCAGAGGGGAAAATGGGTTTGTTAACCTAGCAATTGATTTCTTCTTCCACCTATATCATACTGGAAATCCAGCTACTCAGCATTTTTAAAACTATGCATTCAAAACAGTCTTTTCAACAGTTCTTCACTTAAGATCTCTTATCCTGTTGTGGTTTAGATTTTGCTTTGCAGTGTATTGGGATCAACCCTGGGGCTTTTGCAAATAGCTCAGAGGAGGCTGATTCCAGAACCCTGTGTATTGTATTCATTTTTGTCACAGTGATTTGTACAAGTTACAATTCCAGCTTCCATGTAGTAACTTACAAGTTTCTAAAGTTCCTGTGATCTTAAAATTTGTGTCCCTTCAAATTTAAATAATGTGGAAAAGTTACACTTTCTAACTTAAGGTTGCCTTACTTCAGAATCATAGATAAAATTAAAAGTTCCATTTTTGGGGAGGCTGCTGTTGTCTGCAGATTCAAGTTAATACTGTCATATCCATTTACCTTATATTTAATTTCTAGCTGTTTTTATTATCTTTGAGGAATCTCCTTTCTGGATTCCCAGATGATCCCTAATTCTTAATATGCAGAGCTGACAAGAAACTCTGCAATAATCAGAGGTCAAAAAAGGTTTTCACCTACTCCAGCCACAAAAGTACTAGCTGTGGTTTCGTTTTAGGATTAAAGGCTTGGTATGTATAGATAAGGGGGTTGACAAAACTCTAAGTTCTTGAAGTCAAGAGATGCAAAATCAACTGGGATCAGAACAATTCCCATGTTCTTAAAAATATTCTCAGCCCAGCTTCGTGCATTTTAATAAAACAAGGTAAATTAGGGTTCATACAATGTGCCTGAAGTCTCTGCTCTTCTCAACACTGTGTTTGATAAGAATTATGATATTTTGACTGTTGAAGTTTTATTTTGACTCCACAGGTGGGAGATGAGTACACTGAGAAAATAGTTGCAGTGTTTCCTTCCTCTCTGACACACTGTGGCAGACAGTTGGCAAACTGCTGTTCCATTAATCCTTCCACTGCAGACAGTAAATCAAGTATAGAATGGTATCTGCATAGCAGCAAATTAATTTCATCCTAACTCTGTGTGATGGTAGAGGCATTGCTCTGAGAGAATATGTGAGGTCAAGGCAATTAAAAAGTCCTAATTTTTGTGGACTTTTATTTATACATTATTTATTAGAATTATTTACTTGGGTCTATTTAAAGCTGTCTTTTGGCTCATTATTATAATCTTAAAGTGAAGATTTCCCACGGAAATGATAAGTAATAACTTTTTTGAAGTAAGAAATTTGAAGTTTTCTGCGGATGAGAGGCTTATCACATACTTAGGTCTGACCTTCCACTGTGTTGCAAGTCATGAAATTATGTAACCATCAACCTAGGTGCTTCTAGGTTATTAACAAATGAATAGTTAAATTAAGTTACTCATCAGGGAAAAAAATATGTTTAGTTTTCTTTTCAGAATGTTGTTATAATTGCTCATAATTCATCAAATATTCTATCTCCTTTCAACTGACAGCAGTTTGTTCCTCTTTACAAACTAATTTAACTTCTATTTTTATTCCAGTATGTTTGGGTTTGATTTTTTTCTTGGGTTTTTTTGATTTTTTTTGTTTTTTTTCTTTTTTTGCTAGCTGCTGCCTCACCAAAATGCTGTCAACTAAATCGTTTTATTTTTCCTGAGAGAGTTCAAGAAGTGTTTGGACAGTGCTCTTGTGTACATGTTGCTATTTGGGGGCTGCCCTGTGCAGGGCCAGGAATTGGATTTAACCATCCTCGTGTCCCTTCCGACTCAGGATACTCTATGATTTTCATTGATTTTATATCATTTGAGATAGTATATGTTCCAATCCTAGGGACACACCAAACTGGGTTTAACACATGGGGAGAAAGAAACTTCCAATTTTTCTCTAGAAATAAAACTTTCCAGTTTTGCCTTCCCTGGTAGATGAGGTATGAAACACCCACTGGAATAAAGGATGATGTCTAAGATACCATTCCTGAATTTCAATGTATGAAGAGATAAATCTGCCCTTTCCAGGATTAGGACACAGGGAATAAATTGCTTGATTGTAGCTCCTTTTTAGGCTGGCTTAACCTTGAGGTAACAAAGGCTTTCAAATTGGTGAAAAACCAGTTTTGGCAGCCAAGAGTTGAAGCATTATCTATTGTCATGCATTTTAAAGCCTCACTGCTCTACTGCTGTCTCTCATCTGAACACCTAACTTTCAGCTATTTAGTTAAACAACAGAAGATAGTTGTAAAGATACTTATTCTGCAGTAATTTCTAGATGACAAAAATATTAAATAAATTACTGGTATGTGTTGGATGGGGTGATAAGTTGAGAGTCTGCAGCAATTTCTTCCCGCCATGTGGGCTGTAGGGAGGTTGGAGTGCTGGCAGCTGATATTTAGGGTGTAATCTGAAGAAAGCAGAAAGTAGAAGCAAGGGGCAAACTGTAAAGTAGAGTGAAATAGAAATAAATACAGCAGTGAAAGTAGAAACCTTGATAATGTTTTCTTGCAATATAACAACTGCAATTCCTAAATCACTTAACTCTAGGGGAGGATGCTTTTTCCACAGCTGAGATATAAAGTGAAACATTTTTACTGGAGAGCCAGAGTTGTCCCACCACAAAGGGCATCCTAGTTTGAAATGTGATATGGCACAATGATGTTACAAAAACCAGCCAAGGTCCATATCTGTGTTAAACAATCTGCTTTCTGCAAGGGTAATACAAATTTCACACTATTGGAGTTTCATACCCCTGTAACATGATGTGTGTATCTTAAGGGGCTTGATGTCTAGTGCACAGATCTAGTTCTTTCTTTGTTTTTATTAATTTGTTTGACAATTTATGTGACATAGGTTTTGTCACCTACTGTACTAAATCCTTTGGAGCCTGGTGAAAAAGGGAATGTTTGTTCCATGAATACAGACGAAATCTTGAGATTCTCCAGGGAGTAAATGGAGACAAGTTTTCACTTTCAGCATCTGTGTCTCATTGCTGGCACCTGGCAGCCACTGTGCCCATTTCTGCTAATAAAGAAGATGCAAAATATACTGCTTTATTTGTAGACTCCTCTCCCTAGTTTGCTTCAAGTTTCCTCTTCCACCATATGTCACTGAGTTTAGGAGTAATGATTTGGCCTAAATGGGCCGGTGATTGCTACCTGCCAGGGAAGCAGCTGGAAGAAGTAAAAATATTTTCCTTCCATTTCAATATATGTTCATCTTTCACTAATATCTCTTCTGGGGTTAGAGGTGTGACTGATTCATTCCGGGTCTGTATGGTCACAACTGGGCAGTTTTTCAGTCATCAGCTGTTGTTTACTGTAGCTTTACCATGTCAAGATTATTGGGTATCATGTGCTCCAATGGCTGCTACTGTCTTCTGGTGTAAATGTTCATTTGCAGCTCTTTCATGAGTATTTCTCTACTCTAGGTCTAAGCCAGTTATTTAAAATTAAGTTAATTTCCCTTTTGATCATGTTTTCTGTGTTTCTATTCCATCTCCTTCTCTGTCCTTAAAAGAGACAGCAGTCTGGCATGGCATACCTGGAGATGACTTGCAGTTTCTCTTAGGGATTCCTGATGGGCTAGGAAAGCAGGCAAGTCCAACCTGACTCCTCAGATCTTGTGTTCTTACTAAATCAGTTGCCATTCATTATTTCTAAAGTCTTGCACCAACTGTAGAGTGAGTTTTGCAAGCACTCCATGTTTCAAGATCTGAGGGATAACTAATGTGTGTGGGGCTTAGTTTATTTATAAAATTAGGTACAAAATATAAAAGAATCAGAGAAACAGCTCCAAACTCAGTCACATGCCCAGGATGGAAAAAAACCTTCCATATAATCCAACACATTCTTTGCAGCTTGTCCCCAGCAAAGGCTGGAGTTTGGGTGGGCTGGTCCCCAGCCCCCTGTGCTCCCCAGGGCAGTGTGCCCTGCAGCCATGCCCTGCTGTGCCCATGTTTGGGGAGTCTGCAGTGGTGACAGTGGTGCTGCCTGCAATGTGTAATGTAGCTGTACTGTGTTAAAAAGGTCAGCACTAGATTGGAAAATGATGGATGATTCACTGCTGCTTCATATCTTTACACTTTGATCAGAGGTAAATTAATTTGGATTTTAAGCCTATCCTTCAAGTTTAGGGCCTACTGATGCTATTGAAAGATGTATCACCAGATTTTTTATGACAGTGGTTTCTATTGTCTGACGTAAATAAATTCAGCAGACCAGGTCTGTGTTACAGCTTGCTTTCTTCTTGAATTGTTTGTACGTTCCCTTACAGAATGAAGAAAGTGTTTCGTCTTCTACTACCAAGCAAATGTCACATAATAACTGAACATTCTGAAAAATTCAATCAAACGTGTCTGCATATTTAGGAAATAAGTAGATCATAAATCTGTAAGGGGTATCTGAGAGAGAAGAGAGGAGTGCAGAGGGCACAGGCTTTAACTTCATGTGAAAACTGACCATTTTTCCCCTACATGAATCTGTGTGCAAGATCTCTCAAGCTTCATGTATTGGTTGTTTTCCAAAAAGAGATATTAGAAGGCTGGTGAGGGGCTTGGAGCGCAAGTCCTGTGAGGAACGGCTGTGGGAGCTGGGGTTGTTTAGCCTGGAGAAAAGGAGACTCAGAGGTGACCTCATCACTCTCTACAACTCCCTGAAAGGTGGTTGTGGTCAGGGGGGGCTTGGTCTCTTTCTCCAGGCAGCACTGACAGAACGAGAGGACACAGTCTTAAGCTGCATCAAGGGAAATATAGGCTGGATATTAGGAAAAAGTTTTTATAGAAAGGGGGATAAAGTATTGGAATGGTCTGCCCGGGGAGGTGGTGGAGTCACCGTCCCTGGATGTGTTTAAAGAAAGACTGGATGTGGAACGCAGTGCTGTGGTTTAGTTGAGGTGTTAGGGCTGGGTTGGACTCAATGATCTTGGAGGTCTCTTCCAACCTGGTGATTTTGTGATTCTGTGATTCTGTAAGCTTATAGTTTAATATTTTGCCAATCACTGAGACTAGGAGCCTCCAGCAAAAGAGGCTTTTATGATATTTGTGTATTTTTATGAAGCATGGATGATACGGGGTTTTAATGCTGCCAATGACATTCACATTTGAGTTGCAGGGTGATGCTTGGAGCAAAAGCATGAGTGTGGCAATTCTCTCCTGTGGTATGGTGACGTTTTGTGTTTCATTTGTCTTATGGAGACTATTGATTTGAGATCAGATATGTCAAAAGGAAATCTCTATTAAAAAAATGTTCAATTTCTATGGATTTTCTATGTTACAGTCACAGGTTCAGGGATGTATTTAACACAGGGATGTGTTTTGAGTGGCATATTTATAAAAGCAAATGTGCAGCTCAAAGAAGCTAACAAATGCAAGAAAAGAGACTGTGATGGATATAGTGGATCATAACCAATATTTTCAACTACACCTGAACACAGGCTAAGAAGCTTACTATGAAACATATGAGTGTTTTGAATGTATGATTTTCCACATTAATAGGGAAAAATTCTGTAAAAGATTAGTTTTTCTTCTTCTGTCTTACAAAATTTCAGTAATTGCTCCTGCTTATGTTTGTGATGCCACGAAGTTTCTGTGATGTAGCTGAATGTTGCATCACTAATGATTCTCTGTTGATTGATCTTAGAACTGAGGAGGAAAAGAGAATGGTCATAGGAAATCAGCTTTAAGGGCACTGATGATGGGCCATGTGACACCTGGTTATAAACAGCATGTACGGAAGTGCTTGGATTGAAAAATAGCAAGGGAGCAACTCAATAAACAGACATTTACAGGCAGTGTATTCTTTACTGAATATTAATGGTTCCATTTGCAGTTATAGAATGAAATTGATTATTGCTACTAACATAAATATGGTCACTTCCAAGCATTGCATGAAGGAAATATATATTCTTTCCATTCAAAATATAGTTCTTTAGAAAAATTAAAATTGTAGTTATTGGTGTAGCCCACTGAATATCTGACTGCTTATAGCCATTTAACCAGGACAGAAAGTATCCTTTCACCTTAAATTACCAGCTTGATGAAGGAATTATATTTTGTACTTCATTTAGTGTTTTACATCAAAAATTCTTCAGGTTTCATATCTTGCATCATACAAGAGAAGGAACTGAATGAGCTCATTTTCTGTTGATGCATGAAAGAGGGTGGCGAATCTAGAAAAAAATTGGCTTTGTGGAGGAGTGGACAGGAGACAAAGTAGATTTGATCTCCAAAAGTTGTGGGATTCAGGCAAATTCCTAGCTCTGTTTCTATAATAAAGTTAACAACTACCTTTTTCTAATCTAATTTCTTTGTAAAAATGATCTGCTTTATGATGCATGGCATAGTAGGGATTTTCTATTAGTTAGGACCTTTAAACAGGATTTTTAGTAATGATCTGTATACTCACATTCCACTAAAGTAAAGTAAGGGTAAAATAAAAAATTGGAATTAAGAGCTGTATAGAAAGTCATAAAATGAAACTTACACTTACAGACTTATAAGTCTATAATTTTATGAGACTGTTATTTCTCATTTTATGACTTTCTATAGGTTTACACTTATATAAACTTATAGAAAGCCATTAAATGAATCTTCATTGGAGCATTTGGAACAGGGGCTCTGAATAACTTCAGAAGAGTTTGTGGCATTTTCCTTCAGCCTCCAACTTTCTGCAGAGATTTTTCTAGTGTCTTTGCATGACATCTGGAAAGTCATCACCTTCCATTCAGTTCATAACTGCCAGCAGGAACCCCTGGCGTGGCAAGAACTCTAAACCTCAGTCAGTCATTCTGGAAAGTTCAGTGGCTGCGTGACAGCCCACCCTTTCCACCCCTTGATTACCACAGTAATGCACATTCACTGGTTGGTGTTTACTGTAGCAGAAGCTCTAAAATTTCAGCTTTCACTTTTAAGCATATTATAACAAAGGGGATGTTTCAGCCCTAAGATGGACATCTGTGCTTAATCCTTCATCTTAGCCACTGGATGGACATCTGTACATTGTTCCTTCATCTTCGGCTAAGATTTATCCTTTTTGAGGTGGGATTTAGAGGAGAATGCAGATAGAGGACCTCATTCACCTTTTCCAATGAGGTGCTGTCATCTCATTTTATTAGACCTGTTCCCCATATGTCCAACAGCTAAGATGTGCCTTCTACTGGCAGTCTTGATTTGACTCACTTTTTGGTTTAATGTAAACATTGCAGCAAACCTCTTAACGGCACAAAGAACTCATTGATTTATATTTTCTCTCCTGCCAACTGCTGAATGCAAAGTGAAGAGGAGTAATTCCTTGAATTTAAGGGGATTCTGTATGCATGTTTCCTGGAGGACAAGGGAAGGGATTTTTATACAACACTTATATTAAAGGTACCTTGTCTTGTAAGGTGCCTAGTTTTTAGTTTTCCACAAGGTTTTCCTTGGTCAGATTATATGGCTTGATATAGCCTCCTTGTATCCAGTTTCCTTTCTTCTTCAGCCTGAAGCAGCACTACTGTGACTGCATCACAGAATCCAAAACAGGGGACACAGAGGATTTGCTCTTATACTTCAGATCACTTTTGTCTCCATTCTTTCCTGCTGCCACTTCACTCTCAGATGTATTTATCCTGTTTTTCCAAGGATCCTCCAATGATTTCACACAAGGAGAAAGAGCTTACATAGTCTCCCAATGTAGGGAAATAATGCTGAAAAAGCTTTCACAAATGTTGGTGTAATGGATATATTATGTTATTGTTTCCATGTCAATTGAATTCCATGCAAAATAGTAGCAAATATATGGTTGGTTTCTTGTAATGCTGCTAAGATGCCCTGAGAGAGAAGTGAGCTAAGTGTTTGGTAGTTTTGGGAACAATTTTCACCATCTTTACATGTGCACTTAGGCTCAGCATTTGCAGAGAACCAGGATGCTCTCTGAGGCCATACAAAAGATGTACAGCTGAACAAGAGATGGCAGATGTTCTGGTAACAAATCATTAGAGAGTCCTGACAGAGACTTTAAATAGTAATGAAGGCTGGCTGGATACAGGCTTCTTAAAAGTCCAACTGTTTCATATTGCAGCGATGCAGCTGGAAGCTGGAGGTACGGATTAAGAGTAGTGGCTGCTCCTTACGGCAAAATTCTCAACCTGAACTCTTCTCTGCACAACAAATCCTAAGCATGTCAGGCCCCTGTTCCATGCATAGGGTTTGCATTAATCTTAGAGTTCCCTTCTTGTTTGGTTGTTTCATTTGTGGGTTTTTTGAAGAAAAGTCTTGCTCCCTGAACCAGTTTGGAGGCATATTAGTTTGTTACTGTGCTAAATGCTAGAATCCACAACATCAGGTTTTGAACTTGGACATCCATGGTAGGGAAAAGGTCTGGGACATGCTGAGTCTTTGAAACCCATGGAGTTACTCCATGGATAATTTGATGTCACCCAGAGTAGAATCTCCCTCAACATGTTTGAAAGAAACAAAAGATGAAACATTCCCATCTTCCATTAACCCTGGAGGAACCAGCCAGCATGACCACAGGAGCAACACTGCAGGAATACTGCAAGTTTTCTCTCTGCTTCTTTTGAAGACATGGCAATGGCCTTCAGAGTGCACTGTACAGGGGTTAATTAGTGGATTTGGGAAAAGCCTTTGTGCAAGTTCCTCTTCACAGACTTCTGCCTAAACTGAAAGCTGCAGCTAGTCAAGGGAAGACATAAGAGTGGATACAGAGGATAAAAACAGCCGAAAAAAAATTTGGAACAAGCAATTTCTTGTCAGAGAGGCTCTTCTAAATTGGAGAGGAGTATTAAACATGGTTCCCAAAGGGGTAGTCCTTGAACACAGTCAGTATCTAATGTATATACATGACTGACGGGGAGAGTGAACTAGTTAGTTGCTTATTAAACTAAATTTGGAGCAGCAGAGGATGTGGAACAAATAATAAAGGAGACTTGAAAGAATTCCAGACTTAAGTATGAGCCCTAGTGTATTAAATGAGCTTTAATACAGACAGATGTATACCACAACAAAGCAAGCAGGAGAAGTGCTCTAAAAAAAATCATTTAAACTGTAAGAGAATAAAGCTCAGGGGCTGTAACTCTTACAGCCTGGGTAGAAAAGTGCAAAGAACAAACAGCATGTCTTTACAACTATTGTTTCCCATCAAATTAATTGATTCACTCAAGCAGCACCAGATTTTTGCCAAATTTACACACCTGATTACTTGGCCCACAGATTATTCCCAGTCCTTTTCCTGAAAATATGTCAAAGTATTAGAGAATTGATTTGTGAGGCAATTCTAACTACTGATTTTTCCAACAGTAAGAGCAATTGGAGCAATTCTATGGTAAAAGCTGTCTCATATTCCATTTATCCATCTGTAGGAATGAAGCTACGTGGAAAAAAAGTGAAAATGTGGACTATCAGAATCAAAGTAAAAGAACAATATGGGTTTATTTTCCAGGTATATGTGTTTTCAGCAAAGTTAATATTATGCGTATGCTCTCTGGCATTCTGCAGACATACATCCAGTGTTCTGGAAATCACATATTTTGTGATATTGCTGGCAGGGGGCTCCTTTTCTCTCTATTGCCCCAATGTGCTGTATCTCCACTTCTCCTGACCATGGATATAATATAAATGTATTACCAAATGCTGTCCATCTAGTTGCAGAGCTGTGTCCAAACAGCTTTAGGGTAGATTACTTATAGAGGCCCCTTAGCACCAGAATTGCAGGACGTACAGGAGCTGTGTGGCAGGAGCTGCTGCCACAGCAGGGGCACAGGGCCTCTCTCACAGGCTGTGGCAGCATTTCCCAGCCCTCTCGTGGCCACATGCAGATCCCTCCTTCTCCTGTAGGCGTATGGATCATGTTCAGGCCATTCTCAGGGACAACAGGAGCCAGCCAGGCTTCGGGGCAGTGAGTGCACATCTCAAAAGCTCTTCCTCATCTCCTCTGATGGAAAGACAACAGGGCAATTATAAACATCCTGCTGCCCTCAATCTGACAGAACCTTGCAATCCTTTATTGCTGGCATGAAAGGATCTGTAAATCCAAGGTCCTTGTCCTTTCCCTTACAGCTGACTTCTGTGAGTTACATGCCCCATTTTGCAGTATTTCATTTTTACACAACCCAGAGGAGCATTGTAGAGTCATGTACCCAGAATCCTGCACAGAATTGTAGCACTACAGTGCTGCTGGCCAGGTGAGCCTCCAAAGAAATCAGTGCAGCGAGACAAAGCATCTTATTGCTGCTGGTAGTGTAGTTATATTTTATCCTCTTGGCTGTCACCTTGGGCAGCTTTTCTGGCACTGGCTGATGTGGGTTAATCATGGTTACTGGGGCAGAGACAAAGTTGTGTATAAATTACTGCCTTCAGCTTGGAGAAGGAAAAAAATCAATAGAAAATTCTGATAATTTTTTTTTTGTTTGTTTGGAAATGGAGTGGCAAGAGGTTTTGGTAATGATTTCAAATGCATCTTAGAAATGTTTTTAATTATGATTAAGATAGCTGCTAAATTTAACAAGATACAATTAAATACCAGTTTATTAAGCTTGAATTTGTTGCTGATTAGCGGTCACGCATGATGTACCTTTTTAATGTTCCTTAATACTGAATAAATGATTTGGATAATCAATTGGTATTTAATGTATTAATTTCTATCTCAAAATGCAAAGCGAAACATGCAGTTCTGAGCTGTGCATTATATCTGCCCCACCTAATCCAGACCTGATCCCTTGCATTGGGCCACTTAAAGAAACTGCAGCAATTGCAGGACAAGGCTTCAGAAGCTCATTGAAGTAGGGATTTTTTGGGGGTTGGTTGGTTGGTTTGTTTTCTTTTCTTTTTTTTTTTTCTTTTTTTTTTTTTAAGGCTGCTGTATGACTTGGACATGGCTGTGCTGCAAAGAGAGCAGTGGTCATTCAGAGACATGGTAGCTTTAACCTTTGTCCCACCTTGGGCTCTGCTGAGCAGGATCCAGCTCAGCCTTAGCTAAGGCACTTTCATTGCTGCCACTTCATAACATACTTCAAAATATTTATCAATGAAAGCACTGTCAACAAGAACACATGGGGTGCCTTCAGGAGATCCAATTTTAATTTAGAAACTAGAAGATTTACCAAATGTCTGGTTTGTTTTTTGTATTTTTAGAATTTACTGGTTTTTTAATGGAATGCTTTGGAATAATCTTGCTTGGAGCACACAAGTTAATGTTTTCAATAATTAGTGCTTAACACACTGCTTCTTCGCAAGCTGTTGTTAGCTGTGTCACTTTCATGGGGGTTCGGAGCTTTTTGGAAACATCCTTTGTCTATGCACAGGGTTTTCAAGGGGCATTTGCTGTGATACAGCACTGATACCATAAAGTCTGAATACTGGTACAATTTAACTTTTCAGTACATTTAACTGAGTGCATTTGGAAACCTTACTCTGACGTCTCAGTGCCTACAAAGCTCATGTTTGGGTTAGGTGGGTGTTTCAGCTTGATGCTGTGCCTCATACCGTAACGAGGATGCAATATGCATTACTATAAAAACAGGCAGTTGCAGATTTGTATTTGTAGAGCAATAGATATCACAAAGCAGCATAAATAGATTGTTACATCTACAGAAATATCCTGCATACTTGGCTTTTCGATATCCTCCCCAGCTCTCTTGCCACATCACCCCAGGTTCTGTGTGTTCAGTTATCAGAAGAAAAAAACCCTGTCTCGGTAATCAGGAGAAATAAACATGAGCTTTTCTCATAAGAGACTGTTGAATGGCTGGTTAGACCCTGAACTTAAAGGGTCTCATCAAATTGTTGTGTTACTTATAAGCCCTTTAGGAATTCTGGCTAACCGGATGCTTTGAATGCACATACTTCAGGAATCAGCCTTGGGATGCCCAGCAGAGCAGAGCAGAGCAGGGGGAGCCTCTAGAGCTCTCTCCAAGGTCTGATGCAATCATGGTCAGAAGTGCCCATGCCCTCTGACCCCAATCATCTTCTCAGGATTTTGTTCTTTCTTACTTTTCACTTCTTGTTATTAAAGTCTCAGAACTTTTTGTAGTCCATCAAATAGAACTGAACATTCAGGTGTTCAGATTTGATCCTCTGAGTAATAAAATAGTAAAAAACAAGAACACATATGAAAAATAAATAAAATCTAATATGTTACCTTCTACTATTTTGACCATCAGAATTATCATATTGTGTTCTTGACTAAGGGCTGCTTTGGTTAACAAGTGCCTGAAAGCTTATCTATTTTTCTCCCTGGATCCATCAGTCAATCCAATAAAAGGTCCATAAGTCCCTATAAACGTGTCCTCATTTACATTCTTTATTTATGAAAGCTACATGAAAACTGGAATTACGGTTCACTGTGAGTAGTAGATCTTTTATGGAAGTGTAAGTCATAGGACTAATGTATCTCCATTATCAAGGAGATATCCAGAGTCGGGGTTTGGCTTGTGTGATGGGGTTCGGTGTTTTGTTCGCATTTTTAAAACCTTTATTAAAAAATAAATAGGTAAAAAACCCCACAACAACAAAAAACACCTTTAAGATTTATTCCTTGATTTTGAATTGAAATGACAGCTTTAATCTTTAGTCCTTGCTCTGTTACTTGGGGTTTTTTTTCACTGAGTTGCTTTTTAAATTAGTGATATATAATATTATTCATGTCTGCTTTCGAGAGAAGCTTAACATGGACTTCTTTAGCATGTAATTTAATGAAGAATCCAAGATGAATGATAGTGTTAGGGCCTGAGAGACCTGAGTCCCACAAATGCAACCAAAATGCCCTTTGATGTACTGCCACCCATGCATGGTGTGGCGCTGTCCTTGAACTGCAGTGAAAGGAGTCAAAAAATAGCCTTAGAGGCAAAACTCAAACTCTGGTTTAAGCAGGGAGGCTCCATAATTGCTATGTAATGTAATCTATATTTGGACAAAGCCTTTTTCTCTTTCTTGGGCAGACTGCCCAGAGCAGAGATATCTCTCCAAAGAACAGCAGGTGGTATTTGGGGTATTGCCTTTCTCTTTTCCTATTGATCTTCTGTACGCAGTATGTCATTTTCAAGAACATAAATCCAAAGTCTTTTTATATAAAGACTCAAACTTCCTTTGAGTCTTTATAAGTTCTTCAATAGCTGGTGCTGAAAATCAAAATATTTCAGATTTGGAAAGTGTTTGATCCTTTCTTTTAAGCTATACAAATAGCTAAAATTTAATATTTTCAGGAGAACTTCAGCTCACAGATGTATGCTCTACAGTCCTTATTTTAGGGAGATCATCTAAGCTAATTCAGGCTTTGAGATGCATGGATTTCATGGATTTTGCTTTAGGGAATCCTGGAGGTGGGAAAATTATTTTAACTCCTCAGGGAGTTATGGAAAAAGAGATCTCAAGGCCCTGTTGCACAAGGAAGAAGGAACGGATAATCAAATGGGAGAGTTATGCCTCATAACTGCTAATAGAAATGTACTTCTCAGCTTTGTCTCCTTTAACCAGTACAGAGGGACTCTTGCAGTCTGCAAACTTCGTGACTTAGTTGCATTTCCAAAGCCAAGTTGCCCTGAATGCAAAATGTCCATCTGCCATTTTTTGAATGTCAGAAAAATTCCACTTTATTATAAAACTATTTTTTTTGTTGTTGTTTCCTTCTCTTTCTGTTATGTTTCTTTTGTAGTTATAGTTAGGGAAATGAGTCAAAATCTGAACCACCGCAGAGCTGTTGGAAGGAGGGATGACACGTTAATTTAGCCTAGGTAGAAAACATCTGTGACCAGTGGTGCAATTGTATTTCAACTCCTCTTGTGTTTTCCTCTTTTTAACCACACTGCATAAGGTGTTCCCACCAGATAATTAGAGTAACATCCCAATTTTTTTCCCCATGACTTTTGAAAGGAAAGCAGCATAGCATCCCACCAGACAGGTTGGATTTGAGTGCTGTTCTTATATTAGAGAGCAGCAAACCCCAAGACAAGAAAGCTGGGTGGGAAGTTTGTTGTAATATTTAAATCAGGACTCTTGTCCTCTTTCTGAAATTATTTAACCTTGAGGTTATTTTTCTCTGAGAAAATTATGTCTGATGTCAGAATCACTCAAATAATCATCAATGACGCTTAGTCACAAGACTGAATTTGCTGGCTCATTAAATATGCCTTGTATATGTGATCTTATCTAAGTGAAGAGAGAGATGACTGCAGCTGAAGGAAAACAGCTTTTTATTGGGTTTGGTTTAGATGTTCTTTAAATAGTGGGATTTTCCCCAAATCTGATGATTGGCAAAAGCAATTACTGAAATAGTGGGAACATTTTTGATGTCTGTTTGCCTGCAAGATTGGCGTCTGTTTCCCAAAGAGAGCGTGAGGGGTCTCATGTTTAACACTCCCTGTGCAGCACAGAGCAAGGAGTGTTTGTGAGGCAGCACAATTAGATCAGCTGATTTTATTTATAAAATATTATTCGTTTGCCTGTTCATTACTGTAGGTAAGGATTTCTAATGTAGGGAGACATATATACAAAATTTTAAGAAGCTTTTGAACATTCAACAGGAAAGAGGTTTGAAGACAAGAATGCTTTGCAGCAAGGGCAGATTAAAAAAACGTGGAACTGGTCTCAGTACTTTTGTCTGAATCTTGCACTTATTTGAGAGAGAGAGACAAAGAGAAAATGGTTGCTGCTGTTAGACTGGCAAGCTAAAAGAAATTACCTCTTATTTCACACATTTTCTGTTGTGTAGGGAGACAGGCTCACGCCTATAGTCTCTGTGAAATAGATTTGAAAAGACAGTCTTGGCAAAAATCTAGGCATTCTGCATATCATAAAACTGTATTATCTCTCCTTCAACTCTCTCCTAACATCATTTCTGCCAGGAATAGCCCTAAAAATATTTATTCTTTGCAGTTGTATGTGTTAGGTGCAAATATTGCTTTTCCTTTCTCCAGACTGTAGTGAAATTTAAGCTGAGATTCATGATGTCTGGGGAAACTAGGTGTCCTCAGATGTCTCAATACCTGGAATAGAGGGAAGGGAAGAGTTTGGTAAAAGACAATTAAATTTACCTTTCTTTTGTTTCTTACTGTGAAGTAATGAAAATGTAACATAATTTTTTGAGACACAGTAATAAATTCTTATTGTTTTACTGCACTTTGTGCTCTTATCACTATATATTCCTTGTATTTGTCTACTTAGTGATCCCATCCATGTCACCTATATTTTGTATCTCATGGAAAAGTATTCTGCTGCTTCTTCCATGATTATAGATGAATTAGTAGTGAAGATTCAGATCATGATTCTTAGCCAGATCAAAGAGTCTTCTCTTCCTTTATAACTCAAAATAGGGTTTTCCTCCCTTAGAAGAGCCCGCTCAATCATTGCTGCAACCACATGACTAAATAAAATCTAACATTGCCATCTAGTGTCCACCTTCTGGGATATTGCACTTTTATAGCCCAGTGGTATCAGAGAGCCTTTGGGTAGCACTTGTAACTGTGGAGTTCTCAAGTGAGAGAAACGTTGGGTTTTTTCCGAAAGTTTCCTTTTAGTCTTTTTTTCCTCAAAGCAGTAACTTCCTATCCAATGTCATAACCACATGAAATGTTTAATAAAGATGCTAAGAACCTCAGGTTTTGCACAGTTTCTAAATGATTGTGTTCAGTATTGGAGTCAACCGGGGTAGGAAGTGCAGAGAGTAAACACAGAGAGTCTGAGCTCTTCCTCTCACTGTTCTGCTGGAAGCTGTTTGAAGAGTTGACACAAATGAGCTTCTTACCACAGAGTCTGATTCACCTGGGGAAAAAAAATTCCCTTGGAGAAGGTGTCCCTGCAGTTCTGTGACACAAATTACCAACATGTCCTTAATGAAATAAGGAGAAAGGAAAACTATTCAAGAGAGCCTTTTCTATCTCTGGGGATTTGTTTAGAAATAATGTGTACAGGACACATTTGAACACAAAGAAATGTCATGTCTTATAGGGGAAAGCCCAATTTTTAGCAGTGCCCCCACCAACAGCTTGCAGAAGAACCCATTGTCCATAGCTTTTAGCACTGAGGGTGAGCAGGCTGAGTGTGCTTCCCTTCCCGCTTTAGGTGCTTGTAACATAACTTAAATATATATAATGAAGGTAGAAGTACCTCTTTAAGAGATGCATTGATTTTAGATCTGTTCACTTCTTAAGTAAAATGAACTGCTACACTGAAAGATTCTTTCAGAATTGCAGCCTGATAGCCCCAAGCAGACTGTCAGGCTGCATGTTTATTTACTGCTCCATTGCACCCCCATGATTGATTCTTTCTCACATTCCACTATTGATTTTTCTGTTCTGTCTTTTTTCAACCGAAAATATGAAGAAGTTCCTTGCAAGCCAAGTAGCCTCAACCACTTCTTGAAGAGCCCTTCCTTTAGGGTGTCTCTCCACAGCCTGCAGCAGCTGGACAGGAGAGCTCAGCCTTCCTCCAGCTGGAAACCCCAGCTGCTAGAGAGTTCCAGAGGAACTGCAGAACCCCCCATAGCCAAAATCTGTGATGTGATGATGTGATGTGATGTGATGTGATGTGATGTGATGTGATGTGATGTGATCACAGGTGATTGTAATAATTTTATTCCTGGAGCTTTATAAAGAAATATATTTTGCCTGTATTTTAGAAGATTTCTTATTACTGCCCTTTTCTCTTCACAAACACAGAAGATCAACAGCTGTCCACAAAACCTTCTGGGATCCCCTTTTCTGTAGTCAGGTGGCTGTCCTTTGTGTTCAATACAGTCTTAATCTTTGAAATTCAGTGTAAAAATTTAAAATTTGAATGGGAGATGAGGGATAAAGTCAGGTAGGGTTGTTAATATGCCTTTAGAGCTGTGCATTTCTTTGGTTAAGAGAAACTTTGCTCTCTACAGTTTTGCAAACACTTATAAATTTCTCCAATAAATCTTTCATGTTTACTGTCTTGATTACTTATTGTTCATGTGGTTTTGTTTCTAGTTTATACTCCTTGTATATGAGATTATACAAGATCTAAAAAGATACTCAAATTTGCTAAATTGTGGTGAAAGCTTTGCTCACATGCATGATGAAAGTGATTCTGGTTGGTTTTGGTTCATTGGTTGATTTTTATGTTCTTTTTTCCCCCACTGTGTTTCTCTTTCTCGTGGTCAATGAAAACTAACAAAACGTCTTTTGATCAAGTATCATTTTGTGGGCTTTCATTGCTGCAATATTTAATATTGCATATATGAGTATTGTTTAATTGCAGCGTGTATAATGTGCAATGTGGCATATAGAAAAATGAGTTTGGCAGATCTATCCAAGGAAAATTATGTTTACTTAGATAAGGCAAATGTTGCATCTAAGTGAATTGGAAGCAACTTCTTTCTGTTGATAAAGAATATTTTATCACTGGCTTCATTCTAGAGACTGGCAATATCCTGTCATTCCTCTGGACTAGAATTTACTTCACTTGCCCATGCCTCATAAAGGGTTATTTTTTTCTGATTCCAACAGCAGGTATCGGCACCAGGAAGGTGAATTTATTCCTCTAGAAGTAAAGATCTTCCACTCTCAATGTCAGGCACGCTGATAAATCACTGTAAGCCATGGGCCGGTGCTGTGAGCTCAAGTACAGCTGATCATCCATGCAAAGATGTGACTGCCACAGGTTTTTACTGGACAGAAAAACACCCTGGGGGACACAGGTTCAGCTTTTAGGTGGAAAAGGGGCACATGTAAAATGGTGAAATCAGCCAGTGAGAATTTTCTATCAGAGGTGAGAGAAATATGACAGGAAGGGAGTTTACATGTGGAAATGGGAGAGCTTCCTGTGGTTTCTCTTGTCTTCTCCGCACGGAGCTCAGACCTTGCCCCACTCCACCACGGCTCAAAGGGAGTTTGATTCCAGAGGAGCTCATTTCCATGGAGACCAAAGAAACAGCTGGCCAGCCCTGCACATGTCCTGCCAGGCTCTTATCAGTACAAAATTATTAAAATTATTAAATTATTTAAATAGTGCTCTAAAGCCAGTGAGATGATTTCTGTGATGGGTATAAACAACAAGTGATGCTTTCAGGAGCTCTGCTATGTAAGTGCTGTACCTGGTTCAAGACCAGTCCTTCATATTTTGGTGCACTCAAAGTCACAATAAATAGCATGTGAATTAGCCCTTCGCCCCTTGAAACAGTTACAGATTTTCCTCCCGTCAAAAAATATCAGACTTGCAAATCATTATGAATAACATCAAACAATCAAACGCTAATATAGAAATGTATGCAGAGATAAAGGAGATATTGTGTTCTGCAGGTTTAATGAAAAATGTCTGCTGCTTTTGTGGTCATGCTTTCATTTGATCTGTCTCTCAGGTTTTTTTGTGATGAAAAATCTGAGCAGATTGATTAAAAAAATTAGTATTCTCTGGCCATTTTCTTTCATAAATATGTATTAAAATTTAGAGTCCATTTCTATTTAAAATCTGTTTCCAGAAAAAAAAATTTATGTTGGTGTTACTTTTGTACTCTTTGTCTTAGAGAACTTGGGATTACCTATTATACAACCCAGAATTTTTTATTTTCTTTTTGCTTGTGATAATTCCTTTCTCTCAAATAAGATTTCAGTATGACAGTGAAATGGGTATTCATTTCACTGAACGAAGTGGAACTTCTGCATATTTTGATAAGTTATGCCTCTTGGCACAAGAAAGACCTGATTGGTTTTAAGACGTTTTTGAGGTCTTACAAAGAAACAGGAGGTGTTGCAATGACAACATCAGTCACTGTGTTATTGGATCTTGCACATGCATGGTCATTATTAGACTTGGCAGATCTGTAGCAGAAGTGTCATCTGATCACACAGATCAACTCAAAATCTTCCAATTAGTAAATTTAGAAGATGCTTGTTCTGACCAACACAAATTTTTAATTTATTAAGCATAAAGTCAGTGGGTAAATTGAGAGTAATCTCAATTAAAACACAAAAGAAAACAAAAAATGGAAAAAGGAGGCATTGTTAAAAAAGTGGGCTGGGTTGGTTTTTTGGCATTTTTATCAGAGCTTTTGTCCTCCCTACTCCTGTCCAGTCCAAACACAATTATGGTGATGTTATTTGAGGCCAATGAGTCAGGCTGGTGAAATATCTTTTCCCCTGTAATAGCTGGAAGCCACCAGAAATCCTGTAGTGGCTAATTATGAAATTATCTGTCTCTAAGGAAAATTTCTTCTTAACTGCGTGAGCTAGCTTATTCCCTGGAGGAAGAATGTTTTATATTTCTCATGTAATTACACAAGGGAGCTTAAAAAGTGCTGAAACAAATTCCTTTTTTAAAATAAGTGGATATTAGAAAATTATGAAATCCATTTTCAGCTTAGACAGAAAATAACTAACATGGAAAGCAAACACAAGGTGAAAAAAAAAAATCTTCCAGAATATTTTCATTTATTTTGAAGGGTGGATATTAATTGAATATTTTCTCTTTCAGAAATGGCTAACAAGAGTGGATTTCATACTGACTGCTGGGTAGAATGAAAAAATCAAGTCTGGCATTGCACAGCCTCTCCCATGCCGAGTCCTAGGCTTGCTGGGTCTAACCCACTACAGGCCTGCACCAGCAGAACAAAAACCATTTTCAGCTGATCTCAGATATGAGAGCGTGAAAAAATGTCACAGAGACATCTAGCTATAAAACTCTATTAAGTTTGTAGACAGTGATATAAGTTAATTGAGCATCACTGTCCCACAGAGACTGTATAAACGCATAACCAGAGCAGAGTCAAGACCTTCTGTGGTTTTCAGTCTGTCAGCTTGCATCGCATCCCGCACTCTAAGCATGGGTTGAAGTTAATAATTGGTCTAATTAATCACCTACTAAAATTGTGCCATTGTAGCACAAGGGAGATGTGTGCAGCAGGGGCACAAGCCAGTGTTGACTGTGATTCTGAGAGGCTGTTGTTAACATGAAAACAGAAAACGCCGCTCACTGGTCTGACCTGGTGAATCCCAAGACTGGGTGAGTGCTGTCTCGCCACCACAGAGAGCAGCAGATATTGAAGAGAGCAAAACTTTCCAACTGATTTCATAGTTAGCTTGATGCTGCTTTTCTAGGTTTTTTTGTAGTTTGTGTATTTTTTCTCCCCAAGCCCTTCCTGTGTGATAACCCTAGTGATAACGCAGTGAGAGTGGATCAGAGCTGACCACATCAGCTTGGGGCATTCATCCAGACCTTGGGCAGGAGCCAGGAGCTAATTTTGTCTCAAAGCCAAGGAAACCTGACTGATGAACAGCACTACAGGACAGAGGATTCACAGGGCTGGGACAGAGCCAGTCACAGAACTGCCTTGCACAAGCAGGTGAAAATGAAATATTTTCGTCTAATACTACAGTCTATTAGTGACTACAGACAGGATATTTATGGTAGGAAGGAGGTATGCAGTGTTTAAAGCGATGCAGTGTATATAGGAAAATCTGATTTGGAAAATAAAACACACACTTAAATGTCATATACACAGCTTAGAACAGTGTTTAACTATGATGATAACAACTGAGCTTATAATGAAAAGGGTGAAAGCCTCTTCACTAGGTTTCAGCAAGTACGGGGCTATCAAAATGTTGCTTTGCTTTGCAAAAATGTTAAGTTGGCATACATGAATTATTTAAGTAATTCTTGAAAGCCAAATGTCTGCAAAGGTACTGAGGCTGCATGTAAATTCAGAAACACAAGGATACTGCTGGAGACAGGTACAGCGCAGTAGAGCGTAAGAAATGCAAACTGAATTGCATAGCATACAAGCAGCATTAAAGAAATGTATTCCAGATTCCAGTCAGTGAACCCAAACATGTTGTACTTTATGCAGACTGCTTAGCAATTTGCATAATTATTAACTCCTCTTGAAACAGTAAACATTACTGCAGAATTCGGTAATACCAAAAAAAATCATCATTTATTTGAATTGCTTATTTGACTTTTTAATTTTTCCAGGGTCTTTGAAAACACACAGGTTTTAGAACATGCCAAACAGAGACTTTTACAGTAACAAGTAATCTATATTGGAAAGAAATGGAGCATAAAATAAAAACTTTTTGTTTTAATATAAAGTAGTGGTCTTGTTGATTTTTGAAGCTGTTTCTGGTAAAGTTTTATTTTACAATTTAGATACATCCTTAAATTCCTCCAAAGAGTAATCCATTAAACCACAGATTGCCAATATATCAGGGGGTTCAGAAAAGATTATCTTTATTGCTGTGGATGGCAGACAATATGATTACATTAGGGGACTCTGCTGTGGCTGGAGAGCAGAGGAGCTGCATTAGCAGCAGAATACTAATATTGATAGTACTTCACGGGAGACTGCAGAAGAACCCTTCCAGGGAGATTCAGGGAAGAACTATAGAAGCTTAAATATGAAAATGAAAGAACTCTCAAGGAGACAGGAATAAAAAAATAATCCTTTTGTTAACAAAAAATAAGAGAATAATGCATTGAGAACTTTTGTGAGCTTTATGTCTGGTTCATATTTTAAAGAAAGCCTGGTTTGGGGAGCAGTTAGGGAGGGAAACTTCTGCCAGAGAAACCAGAGGGAAACCAGAGAAAACGGCTGTCCTCTGAGGAGATCTGTCCTGGCATAACTGATGTCATAGCTTCAAGTAGATTTGTCATGTTTTGTGTAGAGTAAGTGACCCCACTAATGCAAAGGCTGCAGAGTAACTTCAGCCTCAGTGTTGGCTGCTGAAAATTCTAACTGAGAGGCAGTCACAGGAAACAGTGGTGGTGCTGCTCAGAGCAACATTTCTGAGGTTTCCTGTTGATTCTGGTTCGTGTACTGAAAGATGTATGAGGGGAAAAAATAATGCAAAGATGGAGTGCTTGCAGAGTCTAAAGAGTTCTGAAGGATGAGAGGTATGTCGGTGGTGCTGGTGCATCACTGCCTGGATGTTTCTGTCCTCAGCAATCTCGTTGCAGGGCTGTTTGTGTGAACTTCGAGACAAGCAAAGATGTGCTTGCATTTACCTCTGTGAGCATTCTGAGTCATCCTTCACTACTCCCTATTTCAAAGCAATAAAGTCCTTAATTCTAGGCTTTTAAAAAAGCTTTTAGAAATTAAATAATTAAAACAAGCATCAGGAAAACAAACAATAATTAAAAAAACAAAACAAAAATTATAAGCTTCTACGCAAAAGAAATAATTACCCTGGCAGAGAAAAGTACTTCCAATTTTTTCTAGTGAGAATGACATAACAATAAGTACTGTGCAATCTTTCCTTTTTTCTGTTCCTAGGAAAGAGAAAAGCTGCTCGTTCAGGCAGAGCTGGATCCAGTTAATTTTCTGTATCCTCAGACCAATTAGTCAAGTTGAGGAATCAATCTCTGCCAGTCATGCCTGAGTATTGGCTGTGTGGGAGGGGGATGGTTGTAATGGCTAACAGTAATTTCTTTCAGAAAGGTAAGAACATTATTGCTATATTTAGTCCACATGTACAATAATATTGTCATTCAGATAAGATTTCTGAAAGGTTTTCATTTTCAATACCCTTTTTACAAAATACTTGGAGACTCCATTCTCTTTAGTTTTCTTATCTGTTTACAATCTGCCCATTAGTGTGACCAGTGATCGCTAACTGACTAAATCCACAGAGACACTTTATTTATATAGTAATTTCAGGAGGATTAGGAAGGTTTGGACTAGGAACACGTACCAATATTTGAATTCTGTTGTATTTATGAGGCTTAATTTGAACCATCAGCTCAGCTGCTTGTTCCACCCTTTTCCACCTTTTGTGGATAAAGTACTCTGAAAATCTTGCATGTATTTAAGCTCCTGAGCTAGAGCACAAGTTAATGCAGACTGTGAAGCTGTAGGCCAGAAGCTACCAAACTTTCTGACCCTGAAGGCTATTTTCCAAATTATTTAATTGTTTCTTACAGCCATATCCTTTTGTAACTCTCTCTGTGTCCCCTGTATTTTACAGACCAAGCCCTTCCACCCCATTGTCCCTTTCTTTACCCATTGCTGTTCAGAAACAGAGCTAATTTTGGCAGATTGCTGTTATTATATTGTACAATTGAGACCTCCAGGTTCTATTGAAGAGTAAAATTCTATCTGCTCATTAACAAGCATGCATACTTATGGTTTTGTGCTATTTTCTTTAAACTCCTCCCTATTTCAGAAATGCGCCTATGTTTAAATAGCATTGTTCTGGGATTGCCTGTTCCCCTTTCCTCAGCTTGTGCCGACCTCTGGTTCAGCGGCCAGCACTCACTCTCCTGCCCCTCCACACCTCTGATTATAAACACCCTTGAGTTACTCTGCACTTGGGCAGGTTTTCCTCCCCTGTCGTATTGCAGGCAGAACCCTCCAAGCAAGTGCCCTAATCTGAGGTTATCCAATTCCACGTGTTCACAGTCGCTCTGGAAACATGCTTTTAGTAGTTTCTCCATCACCTGTAAACTGACAATTATCCAGCATTCTCAGCTGACCAAGGCTAGCAGAGGTAGGTGAGATTTTGCAGGTACTCTGCACAGGGAAATAAAGAATACAACCTTTACATTTACGCAATAACTCACGTGTTATGTTTGTTCTTCAGCTTTGCCACTTTTATTCCTGCCCTGAGCTATGTGCAGCATCAGTCTGAATAAACCAGTCAACACAATGTTTTCTTCCAATTCTTGCTTTTAGTGAGCTTTTTAACGATTTGAGTAGCTACCTTGATGGAGTAAGCCCAGTTATGCAGAGGGACAGACCCAGGGCTGCCTCTCTGTGTGCAGGCTGAGCTCGTGCCTGTCTGCACGAGGGTCAGAAAAATTCCTTGGAACAGTGGAGAGTCTTTGCTAGGCACCCAGGGTCTCATTTTAAAATAAACTTTATGTAATGAGTAAGCCCAAGGAGGCTCTTTTCATTGTTTTAATAGAGTTTATGTGCCTGGATCAAATTACATAAGAACCAATTAAAGAAATCTGGGTGGGTTTTTTAGCATTCTCCAGGGTGCTGTCAACAACCATATTTTGCTGCCTGCAGCCTGTCTGTTACCAATTGTTACCTTTTACCACAGATATTCTTTTATTTCCCTGCCCATTGTTTTAGTTACTTCATGAATAAAGAGAATTTAATTTGCCTCAATCCTAGAGCTATTGCATTTTTAAGTAATTGCAACTGATATGGGACTATCAGAGCTTAGCATATTATAATATGTATTAGCAGCTCCAGCTGGCTCTTGTAAACAACCTCTTTCAGTAATATTTCATTTCTATGCAGCTGGAGGTTTGCCTGAGCATGCAGCATACATATTTCAGCCTAGAAGAGTTAAAAGTACATTTGAAAAGCAGAAATTCAGGAAGTTAGTACTTGCATATACTGGGCAGTGTTAATGTTCCTGTCACACTGAAAGAATTTTACAGCCTCTTATTTAAAATTAATTTGTGGCTTTGAGTCTTGCAGCAAACTTGTAAATAGTCTGTTCTGGACTGGACAGCAAACCATCAGGATTTATAGATGTTTCTAGAGAACAGGAGTGTTTCTCCCAAGCCATCCCTCCCTATGCTTCATTTCTCTGCCTCTCCTCCTTTTGTGTGAAGTTCTTCATTAACATCCCCTGGAAGATAAGGCATTGAGATCCTCAGAAGTGGCCTTTCCACACCAGGTGTTCTTTATTATTCCTTTTTCTAACTCATTATTTTATTTTTACCAAAAGAGGCTTTTCAGGAAGGTCTGCTAGGAATTGCTTATAAAACCAGCCTGCACAGCAAGTAGAAAACTAATACTGTAATTTTCTACTTTGTCTGGAGTTTAATTAGCCAGAGAGAGGTTTGGGGAGCTCTGAGACTTTCTGAGCAGCATGGTCAGTAGACTGTGGGCCTGTGTGTGTGTGGATGCTTTCAGGCCAAACCCCCCTCTGACTTCAGTCTCGTCAGGTGTTCTCTTTCTGGTTATAAAGAACAGAGTGCCAGGTTTTACAGATACTAAGGCCAAATATCCTGTTAGATACACACACCTCTCCCCTCTTAATTAGCCTATTGTGTAAGCTGTGTAAGCTTCCATCAAAGCACCTGAGGACATGAATCACTGCTTTCAATCCCTTTGGGGAACAGCCGTAGTACTCACAGCTGGAAACTTGACCTTAGGTAGTTCTTAAAATACATAAACCATATAGACAGAGATGTTCTATGTGTTATTGTCATTTTGCAGGATCATGGATTTTATTGTTTGACTTTGTATTAATCATTTGTTCTTTGTGCTTGCATGGTGTCTGATCAGAAACTCTTATTTCTTATTCATTAACAAACATTAAGGAAACTGTTCACCTACTGCTAGGTCAATTCAGGTGTTGTATGTGCTTCAAAACTGTTCCTCTTTGGTGTCTTTTTGAGTGGTATCTTTTCTCTGTTCCTGTGTCAGACCTGTCCAGGACAGAAACTGGCAGGTGAAGGTCTTCCCTGAGTGATCCCTTCTTCGTCCAGTCTCTGTGCTGCAACTGCTGCGGTTGACTGGCAACTGGCATGGTCACCATTTTCCCCAGATTTCAGAAGAAGTGGAGGTGATGTGACGGCTCTGTTACTCCCAACAGCGGTGTGATAGTGCCAGGAAATTAAATAAGTTGATGTAGACACAAAGCGTGAGAATATAAGAAAAGTACTAAGTAGAAAGTGCTGTCAAAGTAAAATCATTTGGGAAAAGAAGCATGTTTTCTCTTTCTTATATCTTTGTGGTATGATAATCTCAGGAGACAGAGGATCTGTAAGAAGAAATTGCATGTTGTGACTATATGAGGAAAAGCAGTATTGTAGCAGTGGTCGAGTCCTGAGCTTTTGTCCGTGTTTATAGGCTGCCTGCATGTTGTTGAGAGTGACCAAAGCCATAGCGAGCAAACTGATTCATTTAATAAAGTATTAAACATGTCTTTGGTAGTGTAATCTGACTCAGATTTATGGCAGGGCTCAGAGGTTTATTGCAGGACTTGACTTTACTAGAAGACCAGCCTTTACATTTTGAACTTTGTAGGCAGTACTGCTTCATGGGCTGATTAGTGGGTTTATGTACCTCCAAGACTAAAATACCAGATAGCTAAAGTTCTTGTACCATGGGGTTTATTTTCTTTGCTCTTTTAGTTAGCTGCAATTCCATTTTTTGACTCTCTTAAGGGAACAAGAGTTTTGAAGTTGTTGTGGTTTATGCACAAGGGTAGCACCTGCCATTGCTACCTGGGATGCTCTTCAAGGGGTGTGTGGGTTTCTGAAGGTCCAGTTTGGATTCTCGGTGCTGTCCACAGCAACCAATTTGGACATAATTCAAGCACACAGCTTATTTATCCCTTTGCTGTACACAAATTTATTCCTTTTTTATCCCTTTGCTGGAACAGTTATGCAGTTGTTCTTGCCAGGTGAGTGCAAGAGGGTCTTGCTGCAGGAGTTTTAGAAGTTGCCCAGCTCAGCCCTGGGCTGCTGCCACGCAGAGCAGCCAGCAGGAAGGTTCATGTCAGTGACCCAGAGCAGTGTCCTGGCTCAGCTGAGTGTGAGTCGTGCCATCAGGAGCAGGAGGAGTGTGCCCAGGCACATGTGCTGCCACCAGGAGGGGTGACCTCTGGCAGAGGACTTAGGCAGAGGGCTCAGGGATGTGACTTCCGAGCTGCCAGATTCGCCAGATTTGTGGTTTTCAATCAGCCCTGAGCTGGGAAATACAAGCAGAGTATTCAGGAACACCTGCATGCTTTGTGAGTTCATTTCCCTGGGGAAACAACAGCCCCGGCTCACAGGGGGGTGCAGGTACGCTTTTGCTGGCAGGCTTTGCTCCACCTCAACACAAGTGCTGTGTGAGGCAGAGGCAGTGAGGCCAGGCCATTAAATCCCGTGTCTCCAAGCAGCTCATTAGCTTGGGCTCAGTGCTTTTAACCATAGCTACACAGCTTTCTGCTTTGGAGCTGACTCACATCTTCCCAGCGCGACAGACAGGCTGAGAGCGCGCCTGTCTGCAGAGAAAATAATAAGCAGACCAAGCTCAGAGTCACTTTGGCATATGGGGTGGTGATCTTCATTGGGATTGTGATGCTCTGCTGACTCCAGTAGCTAAGAAAAAGTGAAAGCATACCTTTGAGATTACACTCTTGTACAAGGAATATTTAAAACTGAAAATAAATTACCAAATTACTCGGCCAGGCTGCCATAATCATCTCATAAGTCACTGCTGCCACCTGTCCAGCCTACAAGGCAGTGACTATTTCAGGTGTTTCTTTGTATCTCCCAGCATGAAGAGCACTTAAATCGCACAGGTTGGTGCTTCTTGTCTTTTTAGCTAGGAAAATAATAATTTTCTATTTATGTTCCCAAAATCGTCATTGTCTCAGACCATAGTCATAAGAGCCCAACTAGGAGTGCTAAAGATTCAAACTTTTCTAATGTCTTTTTAAATTATTTTAATCCCTTCTTCTGCAATACTAGAGAGCCTGAGATGCTGTTTACTGATGACTTTTTTCTTTTTCCTCAGAAAATCCTATTTTTTTCACTCTGAGTTCAATATCCTATTTATTTCTGTAGGCTCAACCATGAGAAATATCCTCAAAAGTTTTGGGTTTGTTTTTTTTTTTTAAGGAAAGTTAACATTTTCTTTTAATAACTTTTAATATTGTGTTTGTCTGGGGAATTCAGCAGGGTTTTGTCTTTGTACTGATGACTACTCTGTACTGAATTCTGTGAATACAGTTTGTGTTTGGCATTTAGTTTCATTAAATAGAAACATATATTTTAAATATCTCCATTACTCTTTGCTTAATTTGCACTTAGCAAAACTACATTAATGGAAAAAGAATTATGTTATGAAAGAAACATTTCTGGATTGATAACTTGATCTTTAAGTAAAAAGTTGTTGCAATGGCTCTTCCTAACAAGCTCCTTCTTATCCAGCTGCAATGTTTTTTTCAAATTTACTTATTTGCTCTTTGATGTGATAAAAAACCCTGCACTTATTTCATCTGAATGATAAATGATTGCAAGGAGGGAAGAATACCTTGCAACAAAAGATAGCAGTGATGCTCTTTTCATTACTGATTTCTTATGAAAAAGATCAAGAAGTGAGAGACCTGCATATCCACTTAGATTATTCATTACTCTTCATAAAATAATCTTCACATTTGAGAGTTTGTTTCAGCTACAGCTGTGGAACTCTACAGGTTTTAATCACTTTTTCAACCACTTGGATCAAAATAGAAATTTCCCCTCCTTTGAAGAGTTTTCCATTTGCAGTCTTATTGTACGTCTTTATTATAAGTGAAGAAAGGATTTTTTTAAAATGCTGAAAGTCCAATTTATGGAAGATGAGACAAATTCCTTTTCCTTTACAAAAATGGACTTTAATAAATGGGCATTTATCTGTTTTATCACATATCCTTATTTGATTCCTTTTTTTATTTTAGCTGATTTTTCTTTTTTCTGTAGCACAGCAAGCATTTGGGAATGATTACCTAAAAATGGAAAAAAAAATTACTTTCAGAATTTCTTAAACCTGTTGCTGTATGATGTCCATTTTAGTAATGGCTTTTCAGCCTCAGTTTTCCTAGCATAGGGACTGTCGCCCTGATTTTTCAGCCTTCTCTTCTGTTTTACAGTTTTCATGGTTTAGGTTGTTTCTCACGCACGGGTGTTATAAACAGAAGCAATGTTTTCATTAGAACAGGAATGAAAACTTTCCTTGATTTGAGATATGAACAGCTGAGGGACAGTTGTCTTGACCAATGGGATGGGGAGAGGGGTCAACCTTCTCCCCCAGTCCCTGGCCTTTGTAGAAATACTATAAAATGGACTCAAATTTTCGTAACAGTTCATGCCTTCTCACCAAAGGGTGTGTGTGTGTGTCTGTGTGATGAACAACGTCAAAGGACTTCCCCCAGTGTGGAGTGGGCTGGGAGGGCAGAGCTCCTTGACATCCAGGTCTGTGGACAGCAGTCCGAGAGGGCTCCTGCCTAGGGCCAGCCAGGGAAAAGACGGTTTGGAAGGTCCAGGGGTCACCAGGGGTTGTCTGGTTGCTGAACATTCCTCTGTTTGCTCCATGCCTGCCCCTGTATGACCTTCAAGAAGGATTAAACTTGAGAGTAGCTGATTTCTGACATGGAGAAATCTCCATGACTGTTAATTCAAAAGAGAGAGAGGCTTTTGGTTTGAAACTATGACCTATGGTCACATCTCAAATGCGTGACTGCATGCTCTTGTTTTCATGTTTCAAGGTCTAGACGAGTAAAATGATTGAAGCATGATTAAAACCAGTGTGAGAGCCAGTGCGTGTATGTATGTACCAAGATGTATGAACACAGTGCTTCTCCTTATGGCAGGCCTGAGCAGAGTTCTAAGGAAGTTCAGTTTTGGCTGGCCACATGCATTTTATCATCACTGTTATTTATTTCTACTGAGTATTCTCTGGCAAGAGTAAGCTGTCTGAGGGTTAGGCACAGACTTCCCTGCAGTGTCACTGAGAGCACTTCTCCATAGTTAGGGTGGAGTTAGGAGTCTCTCCTGGTCTCCCATCACAGGCTGAGACTGATGAACCCCTTGGCATTATTGCAAGGTTCCCATTACCATCGGAAATGGTATTTATTCAAGGTCTGATGGTTCAGTAAAATATGGCTTATCAGCCAACATAATCTGGTAACTGGGCAAATAGTAAAACTAAGAGTTCCTCTTGTATTCCTCTCCTGACGTTTGGATGATCCGTCACCCACCAGACCTTGTAATTCTTTGGTAATGTTCTCTGCTATTTTATCTCCTTTTCCAACTAGACCTAAGCATTTCCAGTTTGGCGGCTCGTTTCCCACACCCAGTTTTGAAAACATGATGGAGCCTTTAGAAGCTTATAACGTATCTTTCAGTTCACAGCATCTGCTCTGCCAGCCTGCTTTATAACTTGGCACTTCGTAAATCACTTTGGAACACCTTGTACATAAAAACACTATCTGAAAAAATATTCTAGTCATGGTCTTGTTCAGGTAAATTACCACAGCAAGGGATTTCTGCCACAACCCTCTGTCACAGGAGGGGTTTTGTGCTAATTTTTAAGAATTTTGCATGAGTTGATGAAGAATAAATAGGAATAGACAAACCTTGTATACTCAGACCAGATGTCCTCATTTAAATTATCTGACTGGGTAGAACTTGGAGTATTATTATTGAATGTATCCAGAAAGGCATTTTTGGAAAATAAATCAATAATTTAAAATATTTTTAAACTATTATATTTTAAATAAGGATTAATATATTATCAGGAAAGAGGAAAATAATGATGCTGATCACTAAAAGTACAAAAATGTTGGGAAGCTCTGGGGCAAAATAAAATTTTACTATTACACTTGTCCCTTAAAAATCATTTCATAGTGCTCTTGTAAATTCCATTTACAGAAAGTGAAGAGAGATATGGGATTCTGGAAAACAGCAAAATGCGTTTTCAGCTTCACTGGACAGTAAAGTGTTTTTTACCACAATATGCAATAGAAGAGCTTGAGTCTTTTTGAAAGACACTGAGGGCATGTCCCTTGAGTAAGAAAATAGGAATGAGGTCATCAAGTCAAGATGAGGAAAGCAATTAAAAGGAAAAGAAACTGCTGAAAAGCTGTAAGCAAAGCTTGACTTAACAAAGGTTGCATAGAAGGGAAGTTTCAGGGCAGTTGTAAGCTATGTAAGTGTGTGCTAGTTTGAGGGCAGACCAGAGGGAGGAATTAACTCCACACAAATATCTTGCAAGAGATTCCAAGTCAGAACTACAATTTAATAGGAAAATTAAAATTAAGGCAATAGTACAGAAACCCTGGCTTAAACTAGAACACAACGTGACACCCTGTTGGTCAGGGTGGTGGTAGCAGTCCAGGTAAATGGTGGCTACAGTCCTGCTGGAATGATGAATGTGGTTTTGTCAAAGCAGTGATCCTGTAGAAAGACCTAGTCCTCCTCGGTTATCAAGCTCTTGTCCTCTGGGAATCCAGTGGTAGTGCTCCCATGGTGTTCCAAGCCTCAGATTATATCTAGATAGGAACGTTTGATTCCTCCCTCAGGGGCGGGGCACCTCACAACAGGATGATGTGATTCTGTGAGTCATGCTGGGAGACCTTGATGGCTAATTAGAGGAGATAGCCCCCTGGAGGGAGTTATCGTAGCTGAATCATGCAGAAGATAACACTTCTCCACCTATTTTAACATCTTACGTAGATGATAATAGAGTACATACTTTTGATTACAACTTTCATTGTAACCCAAGACAAAGTGGTAGAAGATAATATAACAGGGAAGAAAGAAAAAGTTGCAGAAAGGTTCAGATAAGGCTATAGACTTTTCTCATCACACATTCTGTTTCCTGGAATGTTTTGCAGTCCTTCAGGCAGGTGTACAGTATTTCAGTAAAGCACATACGTGCTATGAAATGATGAGGACAAGGTAAAAACAGCTGTAAAGGGATTTGCACAGAGAATGTGGAGGGGTTTTTTTGGTTTGGTTTGGTTTTTTTTTCAAGTAACTTTCAAGGCAACATTATCTTAAATGCCATGGCTAGATTGATTACATGACCACAGACCTATGCAGGACAAAATCACTGCTAGTCAAGAAGGTTTCTTTTAGATTTACAAATTGAAATTAGGAAAATATATCATCTCACCTGTCCTTCATGACTCGTTGCATTAGTTGACTAGTTGAGTAGCATTATTTTTATCACAGAAAGGCTAATGACCCACGATTCCAATTTATAAACAAGAAATTAGTTTTATTAAAAGGCTGTCAGCAGAGCACACTAGATTTGCCTGCCTAGACCTTCTGCCAGTCAAATCATGATGGCGTTTTCTGATAGCACTTGTCACTATTTGTTTGTTTATGCAGTAGAAATACAATGCCTAGAATTATTACCCTTATAAGCAGGAGAGCAGAAATATTTGTATTCATTTTTGGCTGACATGAAATCTGTCCTTTAGTTTTGTATTTGCATGTGTGTTTTCCAAGGGGAAAAAAGAAGATTCTCAAATGCTCATTGACCCAACACTTGAAGTGTAAATAGGGGATAGAAAGTTCCACTCCAGTAAAAAATAAAACAAAATAAATCTGTGCAATTATTATTATTATTTCAATGAAATTCATTCTTGCTCATGGTGGCAAGTAGCCAGAATCCATTATGTTCCACCATATTGCCTTTTAATTAATTGCTTTTAGTCTCACAAAACATTACAAACATTATTAATGCCTCATTAATTAATAACATAATTGTATTTACTGCACATTGGAGCAGCTGCTATACAAAACTTAACACCATCACTGCGTTTTTATTGAATGTGTCTCCTTGGTACTTTATATCGATGGAAAACGGCTAACTTGTAACAAAAATGAACAGGCTTTGCTGCTTGTCACTTCCTTTACCTCCAGAACAGAATTTTACACTATTGTAATGGTGAAAATGATTTTGAAAATGATTTCTCATTGCTGTGGATTTTTTTTCACTTTTCCTGGAACTCCATAGATATGGGGGATGGTTTCAAAATGCTCAATCCCTGTATTGCACTTGAAGACAAACTTCTAAGATGGGTAGGAGCATTCCTCCTTGCCAAGTGGAACATGAAAAGGATTATTAAAAGACATTGGTACAAGTGAAAAGGTCATGCTTTTATGTAAACCGTGACCCCACCCCCAGAAACATGAGTCTTATACTATGACCCAAGTGAGCTCTGAAATACAGGTAGTTAAACTGTTCTAAACCTAAAATAAATTGTAAAATTTTTCCATATTTTTTAACCTGACTTGAATTATCTCTATAGATAGTTAAACATAAAGAATAAGCAGAAATTCATGATTTGAGGACTTAAAAACAAGGGGGGAAGCAGAATAACCAACACCATAGGTTCTATTGTTTTATAAAGTAGCTCCTCATCAGCACTGTCAGTGCTTAACCTATAGTTGGAAAGTCATGCAACTGTCTTTGCCAGTTATTAATGTTGCAAAGACAAGATCTTAGATGTAACAGTGTCTTTTATATGCACCTTGACACTTGTGACCACGGTCCTCCGTGGTACCTGGATGCAACTTCCATTAATGTGTATTGTAAGCGGGAATTTCTTTCTGTAAGATGAAAAAAGAGAGATATCTCTAGAATTTTAAAGAGATCTTACTTGTGTATCCACAAGATGTTACACATTTTGGTGTAGAGCACTTGCTGAGAGACTTTTATGTTTCTAAGCTCTTTATAAAGATGAAACTGTGACTCCAATCTAGAATGTAGCCTTAGGGGGAGATGTGACTAGATTTTCTGTATTAAGGATGGAGAAGAGGAGAGCTCTTCTCCTAAGCTACAGCATTCCTTGGCTTTGCCAAACATTCCTTGGCTTTGCCAAACTTTGCTCATTACTTATCTAGAAAATAATGAACAGTGATTTTCCTGGTCTTAGCTAACTGATGCTGTACTAAAGCAGCCTCCTCCTTCTGGAAGTCTTTATGTTGGGGGTGCTGCTATTTTAAACACTGGAATTCTCATAAATAATCATTGATGGGGGATTCTGTAGGACTGGTCCATCAGAAAAGGAAGATCCAGACTAATGCAGCTTGCTCTTGTCCAGCTGTCCATGATAGCATTCATCTTCTTAATTGCGTACGTGAGCTATCCTAATGGTCTTCACATTTCTCAGAGCAAGGGAAAAGCGACAAAGACACAACTTTTAGCCCCTTTGGGTACTTGAGAAGGTAATGGCAATCTTTGGGTCTAATTTACACTTTCGTTGTTCTTCTATGTAAAGTCTGATTTACTGGTAGTAATTGAATTGTTTGTTTCACCAGTTTCTGTCAATACATCTTTTTGTTCCATGCAGGCAGTGAAGAGCAGCAATGTGCTGTACAGAAAATCAACAACACCCTCAAAAGCATGCCCTTTACAATTTTAATTTTAATTAGACATTGACATCTGGTATGGACTGTGAATGCTTATTTGCACACCTGCAGGCTATTTGATATGAAGAAGTTCCAAGTACCTGAAGAATTTGTCTGCAGATGGAGTTTAGCGCTTTAATTTAATGCAGTAATTGTGAAGACTATATTGAATGTATAAGTTTTGTAAAATTTGTATGCCACATTAGTTTTATGTACTTAAAAACCATTCATTTCATAAATAACACTTTCCACTTCTGTCGATTTTCATAATTGATGGAAAGGCAAAGAGATAATCTTGACAATATTACAATCTTTGACAGTAGCAAAGGTTTTGTTAAAACCCACTTTGATTTTTTAATAACATGTAACACTTACAAGGGACTGAAGTGGATATCCATGAAAAAAAAGACAATGTACAGCAAGCTCATTTGGGCTAAGTTGTGCCTGAGAAATCTCACATCAAGCAGTCAGAGGACAGTTCACTCAACATTCATAATTACTTTAATGATCTTGTTTTTTCTGGAGTTTAGTTTTAGTCACAGACTTCATAATAAGAAACATTCCTTAACCTTTGTAAAATTACTGATTTTCCTACCGGTAAGTACTGAGTCAACCGCAACACTGCAGAACCTTGAAGTTAAGGATCACATTAACAATTTTCTACAGCAATTTTGAAATTTCACATTCCAGAGTCATTCTCCTCTGCTCTCTTTTAGCAAAAATTCCTCTCAAGAAATGAAAACTGGATACAAGACCCATGTTTTGTGTTAAGCACTTCTCCCTTTTAAAGTTACAGATGTTCTTATTTTTCTCCTTTTTATACTGCTTTCAGGCAGGGGAAAGGGCTGGGAAAAAAAGAAAAAAAGTAAGAGAGGATTTAATTATAAATAGGGAAGAAGGAGAAAAACTTATTTTATTACCAGAAATGTTATGTGCTTTGCTTTTTAAACTATCCATCCCTTTTGAGGTCCTGACTGTCCTTGCAGAGGATTGCTTCAGTTCTGCATGTTCTAATCTCAAGGATGCAGCACGAACTCATTAACATCACCCCGTCAGCTCCTTCAGCAGCACACGAGGAAGGAATTCTTCCATGTGAGCTGCAGCAAATGCTGGAACTGTGTCATTTATACTGCAAGGCCCTTTCCTTTTGGTATGCAAAATCTGACACACGGCTGATGGGAGGGGAAGCCTGAAGTTTTGTCACTTTAGATGCTTATTTAGGTCTTGATATATGGTCTGGAATGCAAATCTTTTTATTTGTTCACCTATAGGCATCTTATATAAGGACTTGCAGGGCACCAAAGCATCTCTCTGGGTATCAGATGTATAGTCTATTTTATAGGTCTGCAGCATCTGGAAGAAACCATGCATGTGATTTATACCTGGTTTCCAGTTCTCTTCTTTTCAGAATCTTTATCAGAAAAAAATCCATTCCGCTCACAGACTCTTATTTGCTTTAAAAAAACCCAAAGCAACCCACATAGCACACACTGCAGTAGTGTCATGAGTTTGTCCTAAAATAGTTAATAATTTGCCTAGGCAAATGTCTCAATCAAAAAATGAACTTGCCATTAGCATATACAAATTTCTATGGGTTAGAGACATTGGAATAGGAGAAAATGCTTTACCTGAGCAGCATCATTTCCATGCAAACCATGAAGGAAAGGTTTGGAGGGACCAGAGTTTGTCCCTTGCTGAAGAATTATCATCCCACTAGCTACGAACTACTTTTACAGCTCTTCAAAAGCAATGACTCTAAACCTTGCTTCTTTAATTGCTTATTTGGCATCAGTATCAAGAGGGAGATATTGTACAACCTTTCATTATAATAATAGTTAATCACAAGCATAAATGGTGCAACATTAGAGCCTGGTAATAAGGAAATCCTGCCATGCTCTTTGACCGCCAGACAGGACAGAGTGACATGGTATTGATGCTTCTCATTTGCTTTGTCTACAGAATTCTAATAGCAGAAAAAAGGGGCTCCACTGGATTCTTCTTTTTAAGCTGGGGGTTTTGTTTTGTCCCCTGTGCAGTCTCTGTCATTTTGCCCAAATCCTGAAGAGGAAATATTCCGTTGCAGTTTCTGGCCACTTCATCAAGAGGATGAGACACAAAGACTGCACTGACTGTATTATTTAATATGTCATGCTCAGGCCTTTTCTCAGAGGCCTGTGAATCTTAAGGAGCACAAAAGCAGTTGCAGCAACAGAGAAGGGAAACTTGGCTGATGTGAGGAGAGAGCCTGTGCTTTAATATGTTCTGCTAAGTCCACAGCATTCTGCTGCTTTTGTAGAGCCTCTGTCCAAGAAAATCAATATTATTAAATTTGGTCCAGTCTCTTGTTGTTATTATTTATGTATTTTCACTATTTTTCCTCTGCTGTCTTCAAGTCACACCTTTATGTTCTTAACGATAATAATGGAAAACAGAATGTAAATGTATTTGTCTTCCAGGTAACATAGAAGGTGATACCATATGGCAAATGCACTTTTAAACATATGGCTGGGAAAGTTAGTATTTTCTTAGTCAAACAAATATTTTAAAAAATCTATATGATCTTGGTTAGGGTTTTGTTGTTTTGTTTTCCAGTTAATGTGGTTTATTACCAGAAAGCACCAGAAAGAAGTGTTGTCCTTTCAGGATGGGTACAAACTGTCTCATACACAGGGAATTAAAGCACATGTTACTGCAGGTCTTTTCACCTGCATTGTTAAATTTCCTGTAGGAAAAAGTAGAAATAACAGGACTAGAAACTTGAGTTTAGTCTCATCAAAAGTAGGGAGATTCTCCCTACTCTCAGCAGAGTCCTTGAAAGTTCCTTCCCTAGAATATTGCTCTTTTTCACTTTCTTCAGACTGTGTCATTCACTCAGCTAATTGGGCAATTTTAACTAGGTCAGTCAGCTCATTCTCTGTATATCTGTCAAGAGCAGACGTAGATGTACAAGTGCAAACTGAAATATGATTCTGATTCTGATGGCTTTAGTCCGTGGCTTATTGTCTGGTAATACAGAATTGGGCTCAGTGTCAGTCAAACTAAGGTCTGAAAACCAGAGCCACACAGACACAAGCAATGAAGTGTCTCAGAACCAAACGTGCGTGTTGTGTCCATCTTGCCGTTTGAACTCCTTCTTGGCATGTCACGTACTTATTGATTAAATAATTGATTAATGGAGAGAGACAGCTGTTCTTTGATCTAGAAATGCAGAATACCTTTTCCAAAACAAGTAAATGGGCTACTGAGAAAAAAGGGAAGCAACTCAGTGGTCTCTGGATATTGCAACATATATTAACTGAAGATAGCTGATGGTGGAATTGTGGACTTAGTTTTCTTAGCTCTTCCATGTTTAAACTAGATTGTAACACTTCTGTCTCTGTCACTGTGGCTCCCCTGAGGGAGTCTGCCTTTCCCAGACTAAATGCAGACTTGTCACTGGTGTCAGCTTCAGCATCATTGGCAGCTGCGTTGGTATCTGGTTCCCCTCAGCTCCTGTAAGGCTGCACTGCTTTCACCCTCAGGGTCAGTGGTAGCTCGGAGGGGTCACGGTTGCTATAAAACAAGAGATCATGCAGCCAAGTGCTTGAGGCACAGAGATTTCTCCATGGGAGCATTGGCCCAATGATCACATGAGAGCCTGGCAAACCACTAATGGAAAGTTCACTGATGTAACTGGCCATCAGGCTCTGTAAAACTACAAAACTCAATTTGGTTTGGGATTATGATCTTTCTGATATAGAAATTTAGCTTGTCATTAGGGGTGTACCTGTGTATCTGCAAGCTTGTGCGTTGGAGAGAAGACACTTGAAAATTAAAATGTTTAACTCTTTCTCCTCTGAAGGCTTGTTTAAAAATTCTGGTTAAACGGAAAAATGAAAACTAGCATGACTAACCCCAGAAATTTGCTATTTCATCTCATGTGTCCCTCACAAAGCAGTTCAAGGTCTCCAGATGTTTGAACAGATTTTGGCACCTACCAGACCTGCACAGTGAGTGTTTTGATAGATTCTGTGCAAATCTGGATGCAGCAGTGGGGGGAAAGAAGCAGGAGGCAGCAGAGCCTCTCATGTTGTTACTTGCAGTGCTGTCAGTCCCGTGAGTAAATCCACTCCAGCTTTCCAGCTGGTTCACCCTTCCATGAGTTGTTATTCTGTGTCACTGAGTGATATTTCAGGACCCAAGTCAAACATGTTAAAAATAACTATCTCCTATAATGTACTTTTATGAATTTATATTATTTTGAGCAGCAATTGCTGGCTGACTCAGTCACTGGCAATGGAAAAAGTGTCATTTGAAGTAACTCAGGCCAAGATTTAAACAAGAATGAGATTATTGGCTAAGATGTCAACAAGCGAAGGTTGCAGCCTTGTCAGTAATGACATTGCAAGTTCTCTCGTGTCATGTGCAAACTGCCATAACCTTTGAACGGGGGTTTCAGCAAGATGAATGGCTTATGTCACACAAAGCAATGGGTCAAATCTAGACTGGAATAAATTGAAAGTTCAGTAGGCTCTTCCTTTCTGGGGTTCTAAATCAATTCAAATATTTAATAAATAAATAGAAGTTTTCATAAAGATTGTAGTACGGGTTCTTTGGCTAAAGAACCTGACCTTGAGACTTGGAGACATAAAAGAATGTTAATGGTACACTGTGCTATGCAGCTTTTGGCTTTGAGTGTGAAAATCCTAGAAGCTGGAGTAGTTGGATGTGATTAAAAAACAAGGTGTTTAGTTTCTTGCAGAGTGGGTAATGCTGTATGCAGTTGTAAATGTAGGGTCTGACTGTACATTAGTTCCTGAATTGGAACAAATATCTTTATACAGCAAACCTTTTCTGCTGTTGGAATAATTCTTCAGATGACCCCACCAATCCATTTTAGAGTTCTATTTTTCATTTGAGTGAAAGTCTACATTTAATTTAAAAGTAAAAGGACTATTAATTATGTCAAAGATTTCTTCTTCTTTGAATGGCCGGAAATCTCTCCAATACTTGCAGAAGCTAAATGTATAAACAAATGGCTATATTCATATGTCCAATCTAACCACAGAAAAACATTGCACCAGATGGTGAATGCTCCTGCTCTGCAGAAAAGCAGTTGCAATTCACCCTTCATGTTCCTGAGGATATTGAGTTGTATAGATAAAGTCACCTCAGAAGTGAGAGGAATTGGCCTGGGAGAAGGTGCAGTCAGCACACCAAAAGGAATGTGAGTCAGCTTTTCCCAGAAGTGAAGTCAGAGGAATCTCTGAATCATGAAAGTTGCTGTCTCAGAAGCAAGTGTTTACGGGGAGCTGTTCTGTGCAAATAGTCAGTGGGATTAACGTCAACAGGAAAAGCATCGAGGGGCTGATGGAAAAGAGATGGCAAACATTACACAGTGTGCCGTTTTTGGCCAGTGCACAGTTACTGTTACAGCCACTCACTTGTAACTGCTCATGTCCATACAGGCAATAACAGGTACTCATTACTTGTCTTTGTTAACTGCTGGGGCTTTCATCTTCTTCCTGCAAAGTGAGACATTCTTTCCTAACTCCAAATGTAAGGTTTAATAACTCCGACTGTGCTTGGACATGAGAATGTCATCTGGTGTATTTTATAAAGCACCCCCTTTGTAAGGCTTTTCCAACCTATTTTTCTATTTGTACCTTGATGTGAGTGACTTTTTTTTCCCACCTAGCTCATAATACATGAAAGACAAAAAAAAATATAGGTACAATAATTGCCAACAGAGAATATTTGACAGGAAATGACAGGTTCTTTCCATTAAAAAAATAAAGTTTTCATATAGATTTCTACTAATCTCTTTAACAAATTGTTCTTCTATTAAAGATTTTGCAGCTAATGCGTGTGTTACATCAGAAAACAGACATTTTGAAAGATCTTCATTAAGTTACCGTCTCTTCATGAAAAATAATAAAAAAGAGCTTTTTTTGTTCCCAAAGATATTTTATTAAAATGTCCAGCTTGATATATCTCCTGTAGAGAAAATGTCTGTCCTAAAGATAATAGTGACCAGCTTCTGTGACAATCACTCCAGATGACAGACAAAAGTGAAGCATCAGTTGGCAGTGCCCTGGCTAACATTCCCCACAGCTATTGTTCACTTTTTCTGTCTGCTTCATCTATTCTTGTTTTCCCACTTTGACTTATTGCCACTATATCTCTTGAGGTGTCTTCTTTTTTTTTTTTTTTTCCTCCAAATGGTAAAAATCCACACTTGTCCTTGGTTTTGCACCATCCAAAAATAGCCTTTATAAGCTTTCTGTGTTGTTATCTTTCAAGCCTCATCTAAAGAATGAATTCATGCTCCTAGATCTCATTGTGCCCTAATGTTTATTACTTCTTTTTTATGATAGAGGAAATGAAATGTCTTATCAACATCTAACTTTAAAAAAATCTGTTCTAATTACATCCATTCTTTCCATAATGGTCACCCTCAGGTTATAAAGTGGTCTTCAAGAGTGCATCACTACCATAATGTGGTGCAATAGCAGAGGTCTCTTGGCTGGTTTTTCACTTGCTGAAATGTATGTGGTATTATCTAGCATGGGCAGGAATCTGGAAGTCTCTCTATGCTTTTCCAGAATGCTGTACTTTTTACAGAAATTCATCTGCAGTACTTGAGCAGCATGCATAATGTGGCCTTCTTTCCACCCCTGCCATTAGCAGAGAGACAAAAAAACCATGAAATAAAAACTAATCCAACCTTATTTTTCTTTAAGCTCCAGTCCTGCTCATGGATGGCTCAGCAGGGCTATTCACAACAGCTGAGTGGTTAAACTGAGCCTACCCCAGCCGAGTCCTGCCCACAGCAACTCAGGTGTCTTGAGGTCCAGAACAGCAAATGTGTTTCCACTCTGGAACCAGACACCTTTTTTCCTCACACGCTTCCCGGGTGTAATGCCTTACACCCACTGACTGTGCAATTTGTAAATTCCTCCTCCGCAAAGCGTGGTTCAGATGGGGCTGTCTGGATCATTTCAATAGTTGTTTAAGCTCTGAATTCCAGCTCCCAGTGTGGGGGTGATTGTTCCTTCCCCACTACAATAATGAGTTTCCTGAGCTCTTGCTGAATATTTGCAGCAGTCTGTTTGCAGACATGAAGTTCAAAGAGCCCCTTCCACCATAGCTCTCCTTGCCTACCTGCCCTCCCTGCACAGTGCATGCTTCCAGCTGCCTTTGCTCTTTGACAAAACCCTCAGGCAAGTGAAATCCCAGGGGACAGAGCTGCCCAGGCTGAGGAAACACTGCCTGTCTAGTTTGCCAAATTAGTCTATAATAATTACATTCTTAAACTGGTCCATTTTCATGGTTAATTTGGCTGGCAGAAAATGAAGAAGCTATTTTTGCAGCATATATGCACCATATGAATATAATCACTTTGGAAGCATTGCAGACTCCAGGATTGAATGTTTTTTAAAAAAATTTCAAATGAGCATGAGCAGGCTCTGCAGTTTGCAGTTGCCTGGGCAACTGAGATGAGACCTTTACCTGGATCTTTCTTGTACCCGTGGAAGGATATACATTAATTCTGATGTTTGGGCTTTACCCTAAAGTATTTTATGGAGATAGAAAAGGTCAAAAAGACATCTTTAAGCCTGCCCTTCCTGCATGCATCTGGGACAACGATCAAGCATTTGATCCCTTTCATAGGAGAGCTGTGTGTGACTGGAATAGAAAGGAGTTTGTTCCCTTCACCTCTGCATCTAATTGCAAATTCTGTCCTGTGATGACAGGCACAAGGAGGCATCGTGGGTGTCTACTCTGAGTCTGACTGCACTTTGAGAAGCAGCTCTGAACCCCAAAAACGGGGGTTGTGATGTGTTTTCCATCCACACAGTCAGGAGGTCTGCAGGAACCTGCTCCTGTGGGATCCCGGTCCCTGAGGCCCCCGCCTGGGCTGCTGGGCAGGGCTGGCTCTGCAGAGCACTCAGAAATGTGTCAGTGCAGACAACGTCTACCTGCCTTCACAGTGCTGCTTCCTGCAGGGAACACAGCTTCTCTGCAATTCAAGAAGCCGCTTGAAATCTCTGAATTACTTGTGTCCTAGTGTCGCAGTAAAGACAGACAAAGACACCTGTTTTTCTTCATGCAGAATAGCCCATCTTTATTCTTCACCGCTCATATTTATATGGTTTTCTAAAAGCATCGTGTTTAGTTCTAGTTGTTCAGTAACCCATTGCAACTCAATTCATTGGTCAGTAATGCCCAGTGTATGCGTACACGAAAAACTTTCCTCTCCAGGTATGTTTACATTCTTGTCTCCTGGGAAGATGTTTCACACAGGTAGAATCTTTCTCCTCCCAGGTGCAAACTGGTTCCCACAGGAGCAGACTGATATGCAAGCTGATTCTCACTGTTACAATTCCTTTCTCGTGGGAACTTACCAGGCTCAGCAGTTAGCTGTACCCAGCCAAAGCAGCAAGGCCTGAACCATTATTTACAAGGCCTTTCTTTTGTAAGGTTTTACCGATATGTCACATCCTAGTAAGCTTGGAGACTACATCCCTCCTACTGCTACAACTAAGTTGTTAGAACTGAAGGTTAGTGGTTTCGGAGCATTCTGCAAGGCAGTTTTATCTGGATGCTTGGAAAAGGGGGCAGATTTGAAGGTGAAAATGGCACAGTATTGGTACATCTTAGGTATGGTAAATAGGAAAGGCAACCCAATCCTTAATGTTGAGGTGTATTATACTGCAGGTGGCTTGTAAAAGTACAGAGAAGTAAGAGACAGTTTAGAGGAGAGATTATCAAAAGATCCCACTTCTACCAGGAGTTGGAAAAGATGGATAAGCATTTTAAGAAATATTAATTTAAATTTTACTTTAGCTTGTCCCTAACTTGGCATTTCTGACTGAAATAAAGGCTAGAGTATTATTAGCTGTAAACATGCTGGTTTTTTCCTGTAGAACAGTGAAAGAAAATCATTATGCAATAATTATGCCAGAATAGGCTATACTGCTAGAGCTTAATGGTAAATCTCCATGTGTTGATAAGTTCACTGGCTGCCAAATAGACACAGAGGCCCTGAAGTTATTGCTGCCTCTTTCTGCTACAGTATGTCTCACAGGGGGGTTCACAGACGAGGACAGAGAATATGAAGTGGATTTTAAAATCCTTTATTTTTTAAACTGTGCAAGAATGGAATAGGGAGCCTGAGATTTTTTTTTTTTTTTCTCCTCACTTAAGATGTCCATTTGCCACTTAAGAATAAAATCCCATTTTCTCTAAACAGGCCAAGAGAACTGCTACTCTGAAACATTCGTATCTGCTGGCTCCCCCAGCTGCTTGGACTGCGGGCTCGTCTGGGCGCAGGAGGGCGGCGGCGGGGCCGGGGAGCAGGAGGGCGGGCAGTGCCCGGGGAGCAGGCTGTGCCCGGGGAGCAGGGGGGCGGCGGCGCCCGGGGAGCAGGAGGGA
>WBMY01011602.1:149656-198220 GCA_013397315.1 Donacobius atricapilla
GAGCAGGCTGGGCCCGGGGAGCAGGAGGGCGGGCTGTGCGCGGGGAGCAGGAGGGCAGGCAGTGCCCAGGGAGCAGGAGGGGCAGGCAGTGCCCGGGGAGCAGGAGGAACAGGCTGTGCCCGGGAGCAGGAGGGCGGCAGTGCCCGGGGAGCAGGAGGGGCAGGCTGTGCCCGGGGAGCAGGAGGACCGGCGAGGCCCGAGAAGCACGGCTCGTGTTGTGTCGCAGTTAGATGCTTTTATGTGCTAAGGTCCTTCCCACAGCTTGTTTTCCCGTGCATTTTTCGCGGGCATCCGGGCATTTGCCCCACCGGCATTAGGAGACCGTCAGCCCCATCCTGGCGGCTTTCTCTGGCCCGAATCGCTGCTAGGAGCGTTCCCAGGGACAGGGCTGCCAGCTCATGTACGACCTTTATAGGAATCTTTCACCTCATATATAACATATGTTGAGGCATAAATAAAAATCAGATCTGTCTCTCTCGCCTGGAATTTTTCCTCAGTGCCATTTTCCATCTGTGTCTGGAAAACTGTGCTTGTGTTTTTCAAGTTATTTCAACCAGAAGGCATGAGTAAAGTCATACTGGATAACATGAAAGAAAGGTACTATTTTTTCCCAGGAGGATGAAGAGAGTCTGCACATGATATAAATCCCCTGAGACACAAACCTTCATGTCAGAAAACCAAATGGGTGTCACTGTTGTCATCTTCCTTTATACACCATGTGCAATGGAATTCTTGCTTAAGAGGGCCATTACTGAGCCTTGTGTTAACACCTTTCACAGCAAGGGAGTTCTGTGCATCAGTCGCGTGGATGAATGCATTGACAGATGGCCAGGAAAATGAAGTGGCAGCAGCTCCTAAGATTAGCCTGCTTGCAAGTTCACTTTGGTTGCTCAGAAGCACCTTCTTCCTCTGCTCTTCTGCATCTGGAGAGCTTGAGAACTGGGCAGGCTGTTGGGGAGCACAGGTTTTGTAGAGAAAGCAGGGAAAGATCAGGAAAGCTGCTGTGGCCATTCTGTATCTTACCCTATCATATATTCTCAGTTTCCTGTTCTCTTTATGGAAAACAGCAGGGGGAGTACTTTGAGTGATCCTAACAGGGCATTAGTTTTCTAACACATGTGACTTAGAAACACTGCTGAAAACTCAGCCACTTTGCTTTAACCTTCTTCTAATCATACTTGGGCTGCTGTCTTGTGAATGATGGTGAATGGCTAAGGTAGGACAGCATTTCTTCCTTTGGAAGGTGGCAGATTGTCAAGAACTGAGACTCCATCCTGGACTCTATTGCATAGCTGCCTCGGAGTTTCTCAGCAACAGCCACATATTGCCAAGAACACTTGAAAAGAAGGCTTCATTTATAGTTTCCTGATCGCCTGAAATGTCTGGCAGTAAGCTCTGCTGACACCAGCACCTGTGCCGCAGCCAGGAACGGCCCTGCAGGTGCCCTGTGAGCTCCCAGGCAGCCCTGAGCCTGACCTGTAACATCTGGAGCTCATCCCCTGCACAGATTGACAGCTGTGCCAAATGCTGCTGCCACTCTGGCAGACACTCCCGTCCCTGGGTATTTAAACAGCAGCTCCTGTCCAGCCACGTTCGCGGAGTGACCTAAGCAAGCCTGAACTTCTAGGGCTCTTGATGGCAAATGTGAATAGAGTGCTTTGGGAGCTTTCTCTTGCAGTGCCACTAGCAATTTTTTGTTCAAATGTGTTGCTTGGCTACAAATCTTTCTTTGCATTTGAAAGCTCACATAAAAACCTAAATCACCTTCTCTGGCAGTGTTGGCTGCTGAAAGAATATCTTGCTTTACAACCAGGAGTCTGAAAATGAAAATGTCCTGTAATGCTTTGCTTCCTTGCCACTTAGCCTGTTTGAACATTTGTGCCATCCTTCAAATAAAATCTACTTATAATTGGCAACTGGAATAATTGATGCAGAAAATCACAGAGCACAGCATTCTGTATTTATTGTTTGTTTTTCAGTGACATGGGCACTGTTAGTTTTAGTGGACTTGATAGCAGTTCTTCCAAGTGAACTATGTACCATAACTACATTATGGCTTCTTGCTCTCCTTGGCCTAACTTTGCCATCACAGCTGTTCAACATGCACTCTCTAAAAAAGATTAGTTCATTTCTGTCAGTGATATGGTGGGCAGTGAGGAGGCAAAGCACAGAACACACCAAGATGGCCATGTCTGGTTACCGCTTGACTAACTGGGGTGGGTCAAGGAGCAGGGGTAAAGATTTCTGCCAGGAAATGATGAGAGTTGTACTGCTGTAGTTTAATTTATCCAGTATGCCTGAGTATAGCTGTGGCTCGTTTGCTGACAGTCAAATAACAGCCTATAACCCCTGAACGATTTATTTGGCACTTATTGGGGTGTGGGAAGTTAGCTTCCCCTCTAATCCTTATCCTTACTACCAGTCCTGCGGGAACAGCTCAACCCCTCTGATGCAGCTCAGAAACACTGTGGCCTGAGCTCCCTTTGGAACTCACATCTCTATGGCCACACACACTCTGCTCTCTGCCAGAGGTGGCAAGGGTTGGCCTGGATCTCTCACAGCCTTCTCTCACCAGGCTGGGGTCATCAATCCTTACTGCAGTGCCACAGAAATGTGTTGCAATAGAAGATGGATGCACCTCACAGCCATCACACGGAGTTTTTATGTATCTGCTATGGTTTTAATCAAAAATTCATAGTTTCGATTTTGCTGACCATCTTTTTCTCATAACCTGATCTGAATATATGATTCCAGATTAGTTGTGTTCATTGACTGAGCTTCCAATTAAACTCACATTTAAAAATTTAGCAGTCAATTTCAAAAAAGCTGGGTTTAGTTAAATGAAAATATCGTCAAAGGAGCTGCATTAAAGGCATTGCAGCTAAATTCTGAATGACAACAGGTGTCATACATTCCTGAATATGAATTTTGATTAAATCCTTGACTCCAACAAAACTCTGAATCATTCTACTATAGCTTAACTACTTTATGTTGGAAATAATATAGCTGTCCCACTTCTGATGTGGTAGCTAATTAGGTTAACAGCCCTAAACATGTATTAGACTGTAATTAAAAATTAGGCCACACTACCCATAACAAACTAGAGACATATCTGGCTGCAGAAAAGTTTGCCCTTTATTCTGTACCTCTCTGGAGCACAAGTGGATTTTAAAAAGCAGAAAGAAGAAAGAATACATTATTCCTTCCCCTGCCCTTTTTCTACTATCTAGAAATTGTACTACTAGTACAATTTCAAGTGGCTCTAAAAAAACCCAAAAGGCTGCGGGAATAAAGGCTGCAGCTTTCAGGTCATGCCCACCTCTTCTAAAACACTTGCATTTTATATTGTGTCTGACTGGCCCACTGGTGTGGAACAAGGAGGGCAGTCTGAAACTGAGGAGATTTCTAAATATGTTCATCAGTTTAAACTCAGGACAGTGCTACAGTAATAGTGGATGGTGCTATTTTTCCAAGGTTTTCCGGATATTTAAGAAATTAATTATCCTTTGTTGGATATTTGCATCTTCTTTGTGTGGATACTTAATTTAAAGCATTGGCCTCGTACACTTACTTCCCTAGACAGTTTACATAATTACAGGAGACAGGTTCCTTGTATTATCTCAGATTCTCTCAAATCATCCTTTGCAAGTCCCTCACCTTTCCTTTTACCTGAAGGAAGAGTAGGATATGAATGTGGGTATTTTGGCAGTGAGTATCTCCCTAGAACTGTTATCATCATGCAGCAGAACTGGAACCCTTATGAGACCTCTTGTTTGAATGTCTCTGAATTTCTTTAAGAAGTATCTGTGGTGCCTCCGTCCTTGGAGATATGCAGAACTTGAGTAGACAAGGCCCAGAGCAACCTGATCTGCCTCTGAACTTTGGCCTGCTCCTGTGTGGGACATTGGATCTTTAGTGGTCTTGGCTAGTGTAAATTATTCTGTGCCACTAAATTCAACAGCTCAGGGCATACATAACCTTGCAAGAGTTTCCTTTCAAGCTCTCAGTTCAGAAAAGGTTCATCCCCTGCAGCAGGAAATGAAGGAAAATACATAAATCTTATATGTTTATAAATGATACAATTATAATTCTAATTTGGATAGCAGGAAACATGCTCCCAGTGTATCATGTATTTTCCCTTATGAATTTCTGGGGTTTACTACTGTTCTTCAAGCTCTAACCATTCCTTGAAAGACAAAGTGCTCATAAACCAGCAAAAACCATTTATGCTTTGTCTAGTAAGCCAGGAGGGAAAACAATTCAGGATCTGGGGTGGGTTTTACTTGCTCTACTCTGTTGCTCTCTGAAATGGTGCTTGAATATACTGGATGAAGAGAGCACCTTGGATACAGCACTAAGTAGGTAAAGTGATCTGGATGGGCTCCAAGGGCCGCTTTCCAGCCCATGTGGCTAACACGGATAATATGCCTGTCTCTTCTGATCAATAGCACAGTGTGGAGAACCCAGTAGTTGCAGGAAAACAGACTGAGAGCGTGTGCCAAGAGGATTGTAAGATGGCCTGTTAAGTGCTGAGAACATAGTTTAGAGTGTGTCTTGTTGAAAAGATCTGATTCAGTTGGCACTTGTTTCCAGCTTCAGCAGCGTGTCTGGAAACAGAAAGCTACTGGGAGTCAAAGCAGGGATTTAGGCAGAGAGGAGGAGGGAGGAGAAAGCACCCATCTGCTGGAGCTGTCAGCAGCGTGTGAGGTTCCCCAGGGGCTGTCCACATAAAGGAGCTGTCTGGGTGGGAGGTTTGAAGGAAAGCCAGATGGCTGCAGTTGCTTGCAAGAAGGTTGATATGCCAAATAAATTTTTAAATCTCTAATGTGTGAAAAGGGATCGGCCCTTGGCTTCAAAGTAGCAGAGTGTTTGTCATGCTGCCTGATACTTTTCTGGCTTTTTTTCTGGCTTTTTCCTTCCCAGACAGCAGGGTCTGCTATAGCCATCCTGCAAATAGATCATGGGGTACCTAGTGCTTAATCTGTGAGCTGCCTAGCCAGCAGTCCTGCCACTGCGAACGGTGGGGATGTGGTGCTATTTAGATTGCCAGCAAACATAGAGTTCAGAGTTATGTGTATCTGGCTGAGTTCCAAATGGATAATTACATTCTGCCTACCTAAAATTCCCCCTTACAGCTTTTTGAAATCCATTGCTTAAAGCTGTTTTTATAATCTTGCTGTCTGCTCTTAATTGGTAACTACCTTCCACTCTACAGGCAACTCCATTTCAGTGCCAAATGAAGTGACCTTGTATGCATTGTAGTGTCCCCATCATCAATTGCAAATCCATGTAAAAAAAGTAACTTTTTCCTGCATGCTTCATCCTAGCTGCCATCTCCCCAAGTATATGTTTTTTGTAGTATGTACTTGCAAAGTAGTTGCCTCTAGTTTACCTAAAAATTGATTTTCAAAGTTCTTCTATCATGCAGTTACTTTCTGCTGTTTTTGCAATAAGTCTTTTTTACTTTTCCTTGGTTTTTATCATTTTTTCACCATGTGCAAAACATCACTGGCCTGTATCCCCTGTATTTAAAGTGACCTGAAATTCAATCAGGAGAAAGAGATTATTCCAGATGTGGACACCTCCTGCAAAACTTTCCATGCATCCAGAATCTGTTCATAATGTTGAGTCATGGCATTGAATGAAATATAATGAAGTAGTACAAAAGTAGGTAGATCAATATCAGCACCATCACTATTGTAGAAGATATTGTCATCCCAATGACTGCTCCATCCACATGGTTCATGGATTCAATTTCCCATTTTCAGGGCCATTTGAAAAGCTGATCTTGGAGTGCTTATCACACAAAGCTCTGAAGTGGGTAGTGCCAGGTGCGGGTATTGAAGGCTGAAATTATACAAGTTCTCCTATTTTTAACTGTAATTAAGCAGATATTTGAGTATCCGTTCATCCGGTTTGTGCTTTTTTAGGCTTGCCACCATTCAGTAAACACGTCATTTTAGCTCTATTCCTCACATAAGGTGTGTGCTTAGGAGTGATTAAAAATGTTAAGCTGTGCAGGGTAGACTTCACGTTAATTCTTGTGGAAAATGTGTTTTGATTCCATTTCCATCCTGTCTCCTGCAGCCTCCTCTAAAAAGGAAAAAAAAAATATGGAGAGTATTTTCCTCACTGGGAAAGAGAATAAATCAGAACAAACCATGTGCAGCACACTGAAGAGTTGCAATCTGAAAGTTGTTCTCAGATTTTGCAAAAAACGTCACAATGAACCTCCCACTTAGAGATCTGTAATTTTAAAAAAATGAATCTGTGATGTTCTTGATAATAACACCATGTTCCATGTATCAGTAACCTGTTTATGCTCTGAGGCTTTGAAAAAAACAACAAAACAAATAAATATTTCAGCAGTGCAAGTTCTAAAGCCTGGTTTAGGGCAGGAGTATCACCCCTCAGAATATCACAGCTACACGTGCATTATAGCCCTTCTTTCAAGGCAGACTGCTGGTGCTCAAACTCCCACATTGCTTATTTGTTCTCCGAGAGTGTATTTCTGCCACAGGCAGTCCTGTGAACCAGATTACATGATTTAATATTTTGCAGGAGTTGTAATAACAAGGCAAGTAGGTCTGTCCAACATGGAGCATCTTCCATTTCAACCAGTAGGTGAAGCTGAGATTTATTGGAAAGAAATACTGCCTTCCTGCCATTAATAAAACTGAAGGGTTTGGGTAGTGCTGCACAGTTATTTCTCCCTGAATTTATGAGGGCATTTGGGGGGAGCTGTTTTTCTTCACCAGGTTCCCTTTCCCTTGCAGTGAGTGATGGTTGTGCCAGGCTGGCTGCAAGGCGAGCAGAGAGCAAACAGTTCATAAATGTAACTACCTTCAGGAGAGCTCCTGGAGCACAGCAAAGTGCTCTAATGGGGGAAGCAGGCAGGGTGGGCAGGCTGTAAAATAAATGCATTGCTACTTAAAGTGTTGTCTTTGCTCTGTTTATACCTCACTTGCTGCCTGATACAGACTGAGTGGAAACATTTTCAGTAGAGGTATCTCTGAGACTTAGGCAGTTCTGCTCAACTTCAGTGTGCCTCTGTGCCTGTCCTGGTAATCTTTGCTGTGCTGAATAGGGAAAAAAAAACCTGAATCTGGGCTGGGAAGAGCTCATAAACTTATAGAAGTCACGTATCTAATTCTACTTATACCTTGCACCCTGTATTAAAGGAAAGATTGTTGCTATTTTTAGTTTGTTTCTTAATGCCATATAGGGAGGAAGTTCGTTTCATTTCTATGGTTCAAGAAGTGCACTTTCTAGGTTCATTAAGAAAAAAAAGCAAAGTTTTTAATAAATTTATGTTCAAAATCTAATCTAGTAAAAAAGTGTCCTTTTTTCTATTAAAATCTGTAGATATTTTTCCTCTAAGGGCAACAAGATAAATATATTGTTTACACTAAAACACTCATTTCTAGTAAATGGCAGTGACCTACTTTAGCGCTGTTACATGTGTAATTGGGGCAAAATAATGTGTTAATCTTTCTTTAAATATGGGAGTATCCTGCAAAGCTAAAACATGTAAACATAGGGGAAAAAAAATAGGAAATAGAGCCCCGAATCTACATTGTCTGCCTGGTGTTTGCCTTTAAATATTGTGCTGTTAAAATTATAGCTGTGAATTTGCCAAGCTTGGAGACTTGTAAAATACTCAGCTGATGTGGGTTAACCCAACATATTCTTCACAGTTCTACATTTTCATAAGCAATAGTTTTATGTTAAATCCTGTTGGGATGAGTGTAAAATAGGGACAGTTGTTTCTGAAGTTTCGTCCTTTCCTGTGACACTAACAGTCATTTTTCTATTTGCAAAATGGGTGGTTCATTTACATCATCAACTCTTTACAATGACTACCTGGTTAATGTTTGCAAACCAGACAGAGGGCTTTAAAATAATTGGTAAATTCTTTCTTATCCTGCTCTTACATCGATTAGAGCCGGAATCATTTGATACGGCATCATTTAATATTTGAGCTCCCTGCCTGTTTTCTCATGCCGTCACTAGTTAACAGTTCAGTTGTGTCCTGGGTGATTCGCTGGGGTTGTGCAACCTCCCTGTCTTGCCTCTGCACTGAAAAAATCTCCAAAAGGCATTTCTTTTTGTAACCTCAGCGTCTGTGCTGCTATTCTTTGGGTACTACCTGTTTGCAGCGTATTGTATGACAGACCTGGAGGAGAAGTGCCTCATGTAGTACCGCTAATCCCAAGAACCATCATCACCTCTTGGAAATGTCAGCAAAAAGTGGAACTTGCTGTACAATAGTCTTGAAATTGTTTTTTGTTCCTTTCAAACTTCTGTAGGAAATCACCCTGCTGTGTCTAGATAAACCTGTATTTTATGTGATTAAGGGGAATTTGTCTTAGGAGAGATCTCTGCTTTATTTCTTAGTGTTGTCAAATCAAGAATTCCGTCAAGGACATGCTTAATATAGGAACAATTAGATAAAAGTACTGACAAGTGTGGCAGTGGGAAAGTATTGATGAGTGCTAACAGGAAATCTGGCTATGCAATCTCATGCCTCAGACAGCTGCAAAACTAGGAACATCACCAGACCATTTTTTAAAACAGCTCGTTTTTCTCTTACCAGGGAAGCAGAGCTCCTTGGTAAGGATGTCACAATTAGCCCTTGTGGACAAGGTTCCTTAAGTCTTTTGCCTTTCATGCCAGAATTCCATGAAAAAGTTGCTTAGAATATTACAGATGTGCTAGACTGTTGTGTAATGGTAAGGCTGACCAGTGTGACCTGCGGGTTTTGGCCAAGGGGAACGTACTTCTGAAAATAATTTCTTTTGTAGAATTCACATGGTACAATAGCAAACCATGTCTTGAGGCACTGCAGTGCACTGATGAATGAAAAGATGGTGTACTGGGTACAGAAATAGATGATTTTGCCTAGCGACTTTGCCTTCTAACTGCTAAGAAAAGCAGTAAAACTACCATGCAGTAACTTCTAGTTTAGACTGGTGTAATAGTAAGTACAGATTGCTGTGGTTATCTTATAACCATCACCCACTCAAGCAGTGATGGCAGTTAATGTTGTTAGAAGGAGCTTGCAAATGCCACACCTCTTATTCCAGGTAATGTAACTCCCAGCACCCTGTGGCGTTTATAACTTCACTATATGCCCATGTAATGAGAAAGGACACAGAGATCAACACCCACTCAAGTTAGAGAAAATAATTAAGGACTAGAAGAGAAGAAGGAGCAATTTAAGTTGTTGAAACTGTCTCTGAATTCAGAGAAAAATAAGTCACACTGTTTACAGCAGGTCAGCTGAGCTTACATGAAGTAACTAACAAAGGAGTAAAATTCCAGGAAGTTAGGCTAACAGCTTTCCAGGTTCATAGCACTCCCCACTCAAAGCTAAGCTGTAAAAAAAGTGATGGTTTTCACCATCCACTTCAGGGTTAGAGCTAAACCCAGCTCACTTAATTGCTGGAGAAAATGACTGAATCAAGTGCCACGTGTAACAGCAGGCTGTAATCACCTTCCGTGTGAAGATATAAATTACAATCCAGTGCTTTTAAAAACAAGAAAAGTCAGCTTGCAATCACTGCGGTAATGCACAAGTAGACTGCTCTGACAAAACACAACCTTTGGCAGTGGTACAGAACCTCTTTCACACACTCTAGGACCAGTTGTAACACTTCAGAATTTGTGAGGAAGACTTGGCTGCAAGTCTCTCTTGTGTCAGCAGTATAAGCAAGAAGAGAATGATAAGAACTTTTTTCCTTTGACTCAAGATCAGACTCATGACCTAATGCAATTTCAGTGGAAATTACTCTGTGTAAAAAGTCAGCCTAGAAGTGAAGTCATTTATACATCAGATTCAAAGAGCATTTATGTTGCTAATGTTTTTTGTTGCGTTTGACTTTGAATGTCATCTGATTTTGATTATAATTAAATGAATTGAGTACTTTGAATAACAAGTCTTGTAGTTTGTAACAGAAATTAGCCACCTTCAAACTTTAAAGGCAAGCAAAAAATATTTCCTATTTTTGTTCAAACCAACCTTGGCTACAAATCGTCAGAGTGACTATGCTTCATGCTCTGCTCTTAAATTAATACTAATTAAAACCTGAAATTTGTGCCAGTGTTTATGACAGTATAAAGTTCTACAACCAAACAAATATCTCTCAGAACAGAAGAACAAAACAAGTTTTCATAAGTTAGAATTTACAGTCTTAAATTTTTGAAATTAAGAGAATAATAGCAGAAAAAATGTTTGGATTGGTTTGTTTGGGGGTTTGCCATTTAATGCAAATCTTCAGAATGTTTTCGCAGTCTGATACTTATCATTCTGCATTAAGGACATATTTTAGACTTGAGCAATCAGGCAAAATTAAAATTTCTTCATTTCCATTGGTTAAGTAGTAATTAACAACACATATGATAATATTGTCTCAGACATTGCAACCAGATTTAAGTGAAGATCAGGTTTGGGATTAGATTTATTAAATTCATTTGGGGCTCAGCCTTAACAGTTGCTGTTCTGGTATCACTTGGATTCCATTCTGCCTCTCATTTCTAGGATGAATCAACTGTTTGCTCATTGTCATGATTATTTTGCATTCACAAAAATTACAGCACAAGTCATTTGTTGCAAAGCAACAAAAAAGTAAGCCAAGGAATCTTCTGGACAGAGGCATGTATTTGCTCTTTGCCTTCAGGTTTCATATGAGATTTCAGACCAGAAATAAAAATCTGCCAATGTTTGCTCTTGATTTCCCTATCAGAGATTTTGTGATAAATATTACTTGAAACATAGAACTGGAACTTAGACTGGGAGAGGAAGTTTGAGTTTGCCAGAGATTCTGACAAGGAAGTATCTGTACCCAGCCTGAGGAGATGCTCTGTTGGGATAACAGTCTGTTAGGCCCAAAATAATTACATCATGGAGCATTTGCTTCCAGCCCATTTTTCTTGGCCTTGCCTAATTTTATAAAATAACTACATTGCTGAATAACTTCATCAGATCTGACCCAGTTCTGCTTCCTAATTCTGGTATTTGCATATCTTCACTGTGTTCTCTAAATGCAGCCTAAGCAAATGGACTAAAATAATTTTTCTGAAATTTTTCTAGATCTCAAATTTTTAATGTGCTTTTGGGTCTCTGCTTATGCTGCCTCACTGCAGTACATCTGATATTCTGCAAAGATGTAGTTTCTGACATGACAGGGTTAATTTCTCTTGCTTCAGTTACGTATTTTTCTATTGGGATGTGACATTGCCCAAAGTTACTTAATAATCCCTGCTTCCTTGCAAAAGGTCTGTCTTGAGTCACCTTGCAGTACAAACTTGAGCTCTTTTTGTCTCCAAGGAACATTGCCTGTAGGCCACTTCTCCCTGACTTCTTGCTTTAGAAAGAATCAGAATAGTTGGACTAGTTTTAGGCAGCTGCAGTCATTTGCAGTGTGAGTGCACCAGAGGTTACCTCCTACCCCTGTCCTCTCCCACTCCCCCCGTCACAGCTGCCTGAGCTGGCTGCCAGTGAAGTGACTCATTTGCTCTGGAATAAGGTGACATTTCCTAAGGTCAATGTTATGACTCTGTGACCTGACAGATGGAGGAGCAAGAAAGATCAGAGATATGGATAGGATAAGGTGGTTAGAAACCTTTCTAGGAAAACCAGCCTTGACTGGACATACTGTCAAGATTTTAGGTTTTATTAACAGGGGTCTGGGGAGGACAACCCTGACAACAAGTGAATTTTTGTATTATACTCTTTTGTGGTCTTATAAATAGTTTCTGTCATATTATCCTATTTTATCTATCTACTTTATTTAAATGCAAAAATGCCTATCCCAGTTAACCTAGTCTGGGAGAGGATGGCAGTATAGAAAGAGAGATAGGATTTAAACAAATTTTACTAATGTTATTAAAAGGGAATTAATGCTTTCAATAAGCATTTTATAAGTACATATTATTATGCATTTTATTCTCAGATTCTTATATATAAATTTGTGGTAGTCTTCAAGGCCAAGAAAACCTGTGGGCAGAAGGGGAGATCAGTTTTCCTGTGTCCAGTTTAACCTGTGTCCATCCTCCAGGAGCTGACATGGTCCTCTCAGGTCTCCAGGTATTCTCCATGTGGTGCACAACTACCAGGAGTGCATTTCTGGACTGAAGTGATTTTCATGCCATTCTTTCAAAAATGCCTGAAAATAATTGCTCTGGAGAGAAGCAGAACAAGTTTATGCTGTGTACACATTGCACATACCCGTGCCACCAGCCCAGGTGTCACTGGACATCCCTTCAACAATGCTGCGTGATTAGGTCCTGATTAAGCTTTCCCATGATCTTTGATTGACATGCAACTGTGCCCTAGTGAATTAGCAGTCTTTTTAGCCTCTCTGTTTTTTCTTTCCATTTCATGTAAATAAGTAACTCTTCTCTTTGAGGCACTTTAATATTCACATTTGGAGAACTGAAATGAGAGTCAGCACATTCTGACAAAAACATAGATGCATAAAAGGTTTTTACATATAAAGGATCTTCTGGTCAGTTTCCAGTTTATTTTCATTTTTTTCTGCTTCCATTTGGAATTTTTCAGCATTGCTGAGTTCCCACATGAACATCTGCAACATAATTTCAGCCTAAGTGCTTTATAATCATACACACTATAAATATTAGATTGTCTTTTAGAGGCCACTTCACTTTGATTTTGAATATTAAGTGGAACAAACAAAAAAAATTATTATTCAGACAATTGCTCTAATTCTGGTGTCCTCATTTCTGGGCTAAAATGCAACTGAATTCTGCTATTGCTGGAGTTTGAAATACATGGTCTTCTAATTAAGTAGTGTGCAGGATCCCTCAGAGAGCTGGAGACAGAGGCATACAATGGATAACAGGTATTTGTTTCTTTTCTAACAGCAAACTCACAGGACTTCTAAATAGGCAGATGAGAGCACAAGGGAACATTTCTCCATCCAGCAGCAGAAAATGCTGCTCATGTGATTTATTTAGAAAAACAAGAGACAGCTGTGCAAAAACCCCACCCAGACATAGATATTGGGGAGGAAGCGTGTATTTGCAGTTTGCTAGGTAAATCTTTTCTGATTAATTGGGCTTCCAGTACAGCGGCTCTACAAGTTGCTTCACTTTGCCCAACCATAATCTTGATTTGCCTCCCCAATCTGTCTCTCTGTCCTGCCTTTTCCCCGGGATCTGGGTGGAGAAGGCTTCTCACAGTGTTGTGCTGGAGGCCAGGATTGTGTTACTTTGCTCAAGCTGAGTTACTGCAGTTATGCTTAATTGATGTGTAGGAGGGCTTATTGCAGTCTGTAACTCCACTACTCCCAGAATGAATTGGGCCCAAACTTCTTTAATACTTTTTAAATCCTTAAAGATGAACTTTTCTCAGCCTTGGAGAGATGGTAAGAACTGTAGAACCCTGATGGTGCTGGTTGCAGCTTTGTTCTCTGATTATTGGTGTCTTAAGTGTTTTTATAGATAAGGCAGGTTCCCCAGATGCAGAACACTATTAAGATATTTTCACTTCTGCATTACCTGTAAATCAAGAAGGTCTCAAATAACACAAGTCCACTCTAAGACTTAATTCAATTATTCCAAAATTTTTATTTTATTTCCTAATTGAAAGCAGCAGCAACTTTTCTTCTTGTTGCCCCATATGGATGATGCAGCACCCATTCAGAAGAGCAGTGGTGAACTGGAGACTTGTGTCATGTCACCTGAATGATTGAGAGACACTGTAGCATACCCATCTTTTCATTTCCTTATCTGGGTTTCTTTTTCTGATAATCAGGTTATGGAAATAATGGAGATGAAGTTTTCTAGAGCTCAGGAAGAAGTTGGGTCTGGAATATTTTCTGGATTTTCTTTTCTCTATGAATTACCCTTTCTTCTGTAAGCAAAGAAAGAATTGTATGTTTGCCTGTATTTGCCATGTATAGAGGCTGTTTATGTACATGTAAGACTATATATAGGGGCTGTTTCCAAAGGTCAGTCATATAGGCTGTATATACAGTTTTGTTTAGGCCAATGCATGTTCATGTGGCATAGAATTTTTTTTAATATTATTTAAAGTGAACTATAAGACATTCTTTATCATGTATCTTATGTTTCTTGGATAAGAGTAATAAAAGCTTGTTTTAAGAAAACATCTGTATTTAGGACAGTACCTTCAGGTGCATCCTCAAAACAATATCTATGCAAGACGTGTAGTTCTGAGTATTTCTTAAAATGGCCTCACTTCTCAGTCTCACTTTTGCACTGGCCTGAGCCTGCAGTCTTCTGTCTGCAACTGTTTCCTTATTTGAAAAGATACATGCACATAAAATATTTTTAGGAATTCACTGCCAAAGTCTGGCACTAAAAAGCCAGAGGAAAAGTCATGAAAACCACAGCCCTGCTGTTTCCATCGGATGTCTCCAAGTAACACCATGCCATTTGGGGGCTTTGTAAGGGCTCTATGCAAGTGCCATTTTCCTCAGCTGAAAATGTGAGCAGGGCAAATGTAATCCCTGCTTTGAAAGCTGCCTCTGCCTACACTTGTGAGAAGTACAGTGGGCCCAAATGTAATAATAGCCACTACAGTTCTTGAGCGTGCTGGCAGCAGTGATATTCCTTGCAGCAAGGATGATAATTTTAGTCTAACTCTCTATTTAAATAAGCACATAATGTGGGAGACCAGAGCAAGCTCCTTATTCACAGAATGAAGTTAACACAGCATCCAGCATTACTGTTTGCAAGCTGGAAACTTCCTTCTTGAATAATATTTGATAATCATCCTTGTCTGCATGACCTGTATGTCAGCATCTGCTGAAAGCACATCTATTTTGAAACCAGTCTTAATAACACAGCTGCAGCCCTGCAGAAGGGAGAGCTGCCTGAACATGCCTCCTCACTGCTCAGCTACAGCAAAGTTCTGCATCGAGCACTGAGATCTGCTCTGGGCTCGGGAAAGAGCCTTGTAATTAACCTATTGTTGTGAGATTTTTGGGTTTCTTCCTCAAGGAAAGAGCATATAGGTAAGACATGAAAAACATGTCAATATAATACAGTAATAGAACAGTGAAGCTCTGTGGTCTAATGACGTATTAGCTTTATGAAAAGCTCTTTTCTATTTATCCCCCACAAACACAAACTTGGACTCAAAACCATTATATAATTGTTAATACATAATACATTTCTCTTGTCAGTTGAACAACAACAGTCTGCACTGACCAAGATTTTTGAATCAAGTAGTTCTTTGGAGCTCTTTTTTCATTCTAGCAACTTCCTTTAATACTGCAAGTATTATAGCTCTACTACAAAAGGCTACAGGATAAATTTAGGCTGTGGTCTGTATCCTGCTAATCAATACAACTGCATTCTTCATTCTCTCCAATCTCCTTTCCTTTTTCCATTAGTCTTAACTACATGATACTTTCTCTGAACTGTGACTGAGGGGGAATTTCTATATAGTGTCACCAAAAAGTGAAAGAGCTTTCTAGCAGATAATTGCAAAGCAGATAAAGAAGCTTGTGGCTGAAATTCCTGTAACAGTCAGTTCACTTGGTAATGTTTATCTCCCAGATCAAACCTTCCCCAGAATGGCTCTTTAAAATGGGTGCTGCTTCATCCATATGGGGCAACAAGAAGAAAAGTTGCTGCTGCTTTCAATTAGGAAATAAAATAAAAATTTTGGAATAATTGAATTAAGTCTTAGAGTGGACTTGTGTTATTTGAGACCTTCTTGATTTACAGGTAATGTAGAAGTGAAAATATGAGGTCAAAACATGGAACAATTTACTCAGTTATAATTCTTGATAATGCACACTCCTGAAAGTAAGTGCTATCGCTGCACTTTCTCACTGATTTTCAAAAATAAGCTCCACCATGTCTGAAATTTTGCCCTGAAGTTCCAAAAGCTAGCTTTTGAAAACAAGGTGCAGATCTTATCTTTCTTTGATAGCTCTGAAAATGACTGTTTTGTATCTCTACCTCTAAGTTTGTTTTTACATATGCCTATGAACGGGATTGTTTTTCATTTCATGTGGATCCCTTTAATAAACAGCACATGAGGCATGATTGTGTAAAACTTTTTTGCATATGCAGGAGAGACAGGGCTCCTTTCTCCAGCCTTTAAAGTCTGGGAAGCAGAGATCTGCAGCTGAGCCTGCTGTTTGGCAGGAATGAGGCAACCTCAAAAGAGATTTTTTTTTTTTTTTCTTATTGCTGACTTTCTGGTGAGTTTTCTTCTACAGTCAACAATAGCTTTTTTCTATACAAGAGTCTTCAAAAAAGAGATAGCATTTGAACATTACTTGTAAATTATATGTCACAACCTCTCCTTCCTCGCTAATAGCATCAGCATAGCTCTCTAATGCAGTCTGTTTCTATCATATAAGAGAAGTTTTCTCCAGTGTTGGAAGAGATGAAGCAATCACAGGGAGAATGCTAATTACATAGGCTAGCTATGAAAAATTGAGAAGGGCTCTTTCCAGTGTCGACACAAGGATGCAAAAGGAAAACACCATCAATGCTCTGTTGTAAGCATCCCTTTTCCAACAAAGGGAAGTATTTCCCAAATACTTTTTGCTGCCTTATAATTGCAGTACTCACAACTAGAGATAAAGCATTTGGGGATAAAAATGCCAAGTTGTGTCTACTGCATGCTAGGGTGTATAGTGCTATCTTCCTTCTGGTTTCTTTCTTGTTAAGTTCTTAAACAGAAAGTTCACCAGTTGCATAAAAATGCCTACAAATTCCCATTATAATATGACATATAGAACGTAATTTTTAAATAAACATAGGCCTGCCTGAGAAGGCTTGAGATGGGGCAAGTATAAGATAATTCATCTGCAATGCGCAGATCCCTCTGTACATGTTACAAACCACACTTGGAAAGAAGTTGCCTCTGTGATTCCCTTTGTCTCCGCCAACCCAGTGTGCCTTTCAGCTCTTCTAATAAAAAGAATAATTAATTACCCTGTTTCTCTATTTTCTTTCAAATGTGTTCATGTGCCCTGGAGACTTTATGTGATGGATACAGGCAAGGGCTATCTGTGAAAGTTTATCACAGTGCAGCCTAAATCACGAGAACAGTGACTTCACAGATGTTTAGAATGGAAATGTAGCACAATCTTACCAATGATGAAAGTTTCATTCACTGATTAAATACAGGAAGAATAAAATAAAAGAGGTTTTGAAAACATGAACGGTGGCCTTGGTTTTTATAAGGTAGAGTTAACATCTGCTTATTGCAATGAATACATTGCTGTTGTGTTTATTCCGTATGCAAAATCCCCCTTAGAAGACAGGCTTGTCAATAGCTTTTCACAAACAGGAACTTTTTCAGAGTACCATTACAAAACCGTTAGGCAAAAAGTGTCTATTCCAGGAATAGCACGATGCACTTTTTTTAGTTAATAGAACATGGATATTTTCATCCACATGCAAATGGCAAAGAAAAAATTGTTTCCTTACATTGTTCCTCTGAACTGCCTGATGACACAAGTTACCAAATGGCACCCTATACTCTACAGAAAGAGTATGCCAGTGCTCCTCTTGTTGCAAAGAAATTTTCTTTTTTCAATAGCTGCCTGATGACATTGTGAATGACACCATTTTAATTTACAGCGTATTGTTCACTTCATTCTTCCACCAAATAGAAATCTTGAAAACTTTCTGGGACACACTTTCTTCCATAGCTTTTTGGGAGAGGCGCAAAGGTTTTCACACTTTCATTATTTGTTCATATTTCAGACATTTTGATGCAGCTTGTGAGATAATGTGAGTACTGCATCTACCCGCCTGCATTAACAGCATCTTACACATTTATCATCTCACATCTTAGTGTAACTGGGTGTCTAGCTGACATATTTCCGTATGGGTAAGTCACCTTTGCTAAAAATGGATAGTAGCTTAATCACTTCTATGTTCATTGTCTGGTTCATTCCAAATGCAGAAGTTCAGGAATTGAAATACCTAGATATCTTTTAGATTTTTGCCCATCTCTGGAGACTACAGTACCTCCACTGGAAGCACAGAGAAGAGTGACAAAAAGTTGGACTGTGGGGAGGAGTACTTTTTCTATGAGGAAGAATAAAAGAGATAATGATCCATTATAATTTTATATAATGAATATATCTCTGTGGGTCTAGAAATTTTGAGGGGCATCTACACAAGGGAGGGAGGGGAACTTGTCCTAGGCTAGGTCGCACAATTTTCTCCTAGAAAACCATGTGGGCATTACAGATGGGAAAACTGTGTCTACCCTGTTAAAAACTGCCCACAGTGCATCCATCAGTGATGGAATAGAAAGAAGGAGGGTAAATAGTTCCTTGAAAATGAAACTTTTTAGGTTTTCAATTAGGGAATTATGATAACAGCATTAATTGACTGAAACTTTACAAAAGACTGGACAATGAGACACTAAAAGCTTATGCTGTGTGATTATATAGCAATAGAGGGGGAATGGACATGGATATTCCTCTGCATGGCTTACCTGAATTGGCTGCGTCCTACTTACCAACTTTTGTGAGTTTAAGAACACAGATGACTTCTTTTTGTCCCCTCCTTTCCCAGTTTGACAGGTGCTGAGCTGCAGCTCAGCCATGGGCTGTCCATGCATTTCTCATCCTGTTGCACCGGGACTGGGTGACAGAGCACACAGTGCAACTTTCTGCAGCCCTGTCTGCTGTTTCTGACCTTGTCCCATGGAAAGTCTCAAAATCCCACCCGGAAATCAAGCAGGAGCTTACTGATTCCCTTTGAAGGCAGTATTTCAGAAGTGGCTGGCCAAGGGGAGCTCAGGCAAGGCTGCAATAGATCTAAATGTAGCAGCACTGGGAAAAGCAGTTCTTGTAATCACCATGCTGAAGTGGAATAGATGGCAAATCCCAAACATAATGGTGTTGAAAAAGCCTGCATCACCTTGATCTTTCTCTTTCAGGATATGAATTGTGGTTCTGAAGCTTCACTAACCAGATGAAAGCAAGCCAGCTACTTTAGTGAATGTTGAAAAAATCCACACTTCATGGGTTCTTTCAAGGATATCTCTGTGAAAATATAAATCAAATAAGTGTGTAAAATATTCTAGAATTGCAGAAAGTAGATTTTATTAAGCTCTTTCAGAAAGAGTTGGGACAAACAGATTAAATATATTACCAGAAGAGTGCAATATTTTTTCTAGATTTCCTGCCATACAGAAGATGACATAACACATCTTACTCTCAGCAACTTGGAATATTCTTGCAAGGAGTTGTCTGAATTATAGAAAATTGTTATTTTACAGAAGGACATATCTTCGAGTTCTTTCTTCTTTCCTGTTAGGTGATCTGCTAACATTGATGGCACATTTAGTATCCTTTATGGTTTTAGTGATCTGAAATAAAAAAAAATTGTTTGCTTTTGCTACTTTTTCACTCTCAGCACTGAAGTTCACAGATCAAGAAAGCCATTATCTTGCTGCCTTGATTATGCATGCAGTTATGTAATTCCCCCAGAGAGCATTTGCTGAGTTCTGTGTGGTTTATGAGGACTTCTCTACATTTCCTGCAACATATTCAGGTGCCTGATGGCAGCAATTGGTTTTTCTCCTCATGGATATGACACTGTTTGACTACTGCCTTTCAAAGACAATTGGGAGGAGGGCTGATTTCCAAACGGACTCCGTCATTTCATTAATTCATTTATACAGTAAGAAATTTGTTAAGATGGAGTGCAGAGAGACCCTCTCTTGAATGTCAAGAAGGCTTGCCTAATTGTGATTTGTGAAGCTTTAGAAAGAGTTTCCCAGGGGAAGCTGTGGAAGACATGGTTCTATTATGTGTAAAGTTGCCTTAATTAATCTTGTCTGCTTTAATTTTTAGCAATATGTCTGAAATTATTGCTTTTTTCATTTATATATTCTAAGGAATTTCAGCCTCCCTTGATGTATCTCAGATACAGAATGAGGTGCTCTGATAGGTAGTGTGTAACTCTGTCACCTGCAACTTATATCAAGATAGATAGATACATATGTATAATGTGGTTAAATATGTATGTAGTGCAATCTGTATCTGGGTCACTTTTCCATCCACTGTTCAGATCTTCATTTAAGCTGAAATCAGCTGGGAAGTTAATTGCTCAGAACAAGAACAAGGTGGCAAAATTTTCCAGGTGTCCAGGCTTTAACCTAGAAAATATGAGCTGCCTCATTTCACTACATTTTCACTGAGCACTCATTGTGTGTTTTTTGGTAACCACCAATAATGGAATTTCTTCCTTTTCATTATAAATTCCTTCAGTATCACATTTTAAAGATTACACTGTAAGGACATGGCTCTAAGTTGGTATATGTTGAATATAACTTTGACTTCAGTCAAATACTCATTCATTTGCACACTGGCAGAGTAGCTTTCTCTTCTTTCAAGACTCAAATGTGCACATACTTTTGAATATGATTAAGGGGGTTTTTTTCTAAAGAAAGTCACATACTCTATATTTCCTGCAGTCTAAATTAGGTGGATTATGTTCACAGGTTTTGTTCAGTGGAAGCTTGAAGCTGGACAAAGCCAGTGACTCTTATTTTTGGCTTGCTTTTGCACATTCAGTGCCCTGTCATTGTAAGTCAGCTTCCAGTTCTCAAACTCAGGCTGTTTGAGTGAGATTTTGCTGTGATGAAGCATAACAGCACCTACTCTTGTGTGGCTGGAGCCCGAGCGTCTGGCACACTGGATCACACCTGTAGTGAATGTGTGAACAAATCAGGAGACAAGTTTTCAATGATAATAGGATTAGTATTGGGAGATTTAATTCCTTTATCTCTCCAACTCATAAAACATCCATTGTTTTAGTGCTGGCTGGCATTTTCCTTTCAAATCAAATTTCTTTGAAGACTTGGGAAAACTGTTACCTGTGTGTAAATGTGATTAAGCTGGTGCTGCAGTTGTTATCTGAGCTATTAAGATTCAACGTTTGAACCAGTCCCACTATAACTAAGAATGAACAGGAAAAGTATTGTAAGAAAATCAGACATTTTTAGAAAAATGCCTGAAAAGATTTGGTGGCACTTTATAATTTGAAAAATAAAATACAGGATTCATGGTGGAAAAGCCAACGTTCAGCACTGTGAAATTTGCTTTATCTATGTGTTATAAGGAAATAGATTTTAGATTATTTTTTTTCTTGTCCCCAGAGAGAGGAATAGATTTTCTCGTATTGAAGATTTTGTTGTGTCTTTTATTCTGTGCATTCTCTGCAGAACTTCTGAGATCGAAGAACATGCAGTGGTGTGAGCAGGACAATTGTCTTTGTGTTAAAACTCTTGCAAAACACGGAGGGAGTTTTTTACCAGGACAGAGTTGGGTTTCAGCAGTTGTCACACATTTCTCTTCCAGCCCACCGCCCCTGCTGCCGATGGCTGTGTCTGTGGACTCGGCTTTGCACCGCTGGCAGCACTGGGGAGCTCACAGGGGAGCTCACAGCCCCTCCTGGGCTCCATCAGAATCGACACCGCTGCTGTTTGCTGCCAGAGACAAACCAAAACTCAACCCAAGCACATGGAGGATCGTGTTGCCTGACAATGGGAGACGGTGGAAAGACTGGAAACAAGTTTCTACATTTTATTCTAGAAACAGGATACAGACCACAAAATACACATGGTTCACGTTTTTGCCCCAAAATCTCTTGAGACAGTTTCACAGGTAAAAAAAAATTCATTCAATGATCTGCGAGATTCAAGAACTCTCTCTGAAACGGTGATACTTAAGTGTGATGGAGAAGGGCTGCTTTGGTAGCTGCAATGGTACTAAAACTTAGGTGATCATAATTTGTAACAAGATGACACTCAGTTGACACTGAAATGGCAGATTAAAGCAAGCACAGGGAGTGCTTAGCCACTGCTGTGACCAGCTTTTTTTTAATTGAATGCTGCAACAGTTCTCTTTGTAAAAAAATCAAGTTTTTATTTAAAAATTCTTATGGTTTTTTGTTGCATAAACCTCTGATTTTTAGAGCACAAAAAGAATGAATTGGATGTGTTGAGACACCTATGAAACTCTGTGGATATCAGCAGCTCAGTTCTGATATATTTTCAATGTCACAAAGGGACTGTCTGCCAATGTAGAAATCGTATATATGTATGTGCAAGTGCAAGGTCAGGTTTCTTTCCAACTGCTGGTATAAAATTATGCAAACCCCCCCACCATAAAGAACCAAGTCAAAAAGATGCCCAGGGAACCATCATCATAATAAAGAGAAAGGGAGGTTGTATATCCATCCCTAGTTTTGAAATTTTCCTTCTTTATACTAGATTGGCCCATTCCTAGTTCAACCTGCCATTTGCAGAATCCTTCATGGATTCCTGATGGAAACATTTCTGTAATTCATTGGTTAGTTTTTTAAGGGTTTTTTGGCTTTTGCTTAATTTTGTTCTTGTTTTCAAGACTGAATTGTTGAGGGGCCATTAAAGACCTTGGTGGTCCCAGAAACAAATTGTGTTTCTAACATGAGAAAAGTGGAGCTAGCTATAATAGTATGAAAAAGTATGCCACAAGCTCTTCTAAAGAAAAAATTAGCATCTTGGTTAAGTAGCTGATTAATTCATTGTGGAGTAAGGAAAAGGAGGGTAGAGGAGTGAAATTATTAACGTTTCTTTGACACAGAATGGGAGTTGTTCATTAAGGAAAGGATTCATTCTAATTTCTGACTACTTTTAATTTATTTTATACCTTTTCAGGCTAGGTAATCTTTACTTTTTCTTTCTGGTGGTTCTGAACTGGTTCCCACAAGTGGAAGTCTTCCACAGGGAGATCACGATGCTGCCTCTGGTTGTGGTGCTGCTTGCCAGCATGATTAAGGATGCTATTGAAGACTACAGGAAATACCAGTATGATAAGACAATAAACTTCACTAAAACCAGGGTATATGACAAGTAAGTAAACTAAATCAATTATTTGTTTCCTTACTTCTGTTATGTTGCTCATTTGATTTTACAGTAACTCTCTCACTGACCTTTCAAAATTATCTAAGTTTGGAAAAACCATTACAAAATTTTTTTTCTACCTTTAAAAATTACTTATTTATCTCACTTAAATCATAGCACTGAAACTTTGTTTCATATCACATCAGTGTGTGCTGATAAATACAGCTTTTCATTCCAAGTTTTCAGAGCAGCTTGCCAACAGACACAACCATCCTCTCCTGACAGCAGAAGGATCTGGAGGATAAAAGACGTTGGAACAATGTCTTTCAGATGTTTCACACTAGGACCAGTGATACAGAAATTAATGATCAACCACATTCAAGGTGAATTGTAATTAGGAGATGAAAAAAGTTTTAGGACTTCCAGTAAGCAGAGAGATCAATACAACCCGGCTTGGCTTTGGAGCTGGTGCAACACCTGCAGGAAGCTGTTTACTCAGTACTGACTCAGAAGGAAGAAATATTTTCACGGCAATTCTTATTGCAACATTTCAGTTTCATCAGAGTTTCTTGTCCAAGTACTAACTTGAGACTGCTTGTCACTACATCATGAAGCAAATAGGAGTTTTCATTTAAAATGAGCTTAAATATTTGTGTGCTTTCCTTTTTTTCACCTGCCTTTAAGCCCAGGCCACAGAGAAAAAAATTGCTATGGTTTATATACATGTCATTAGTTTTCTGGAAATCAGCTCTCATCTATGCTAATAGTAATGTGTCAGAGGAAGGATCAAAGGGCAAGGGGTATCTGGGTGAGACAGGAAGGTTTGGGGTCTGTTGGGGAGAAGGATCAGGCTGAGGGGCAATCCAGGGTCGCTTATGTCCGTGTATGATTTCTCTGACTACGAAATCATAGGTTTACTTAGCTTGGGGGAATGGGGGTTGGTTGTTTGTTTAATAATGATCCATGTTATGGTCATGAAAACAAGCAATAGATAGAGGAAATAAAGGAACTACTGTCTGTACTGAGGCTTGTAGCAATCTTCTGTTGACATCTGGGACACAAAGCTCTGCCCATTACCTTTGAGCTTCCTGGCAACTCCCAGGGTTATAAAATGATTCTGAAACTCCTGGAGTGACCTGTGAAAATCGTGTGTATGTTCTTAGTTTTGCCACTGCTCTGTGTTAAAGCAGAGACGCTTGATGAGAGCAGAGAGTTACTGCCAGGGAAATGGTCTAAAGAGGGCCTCCAGGCATCTGCTGACAGGAAGAACAAAACATTCAAGATGCTTTTGGCATACGTGAGGTGCAGCCGCCCCAGCAGGCTCTAGGACCTGGTGCAGCTGAGTCAGGATGATCCCTGTCCCTGGGCAGGTAGAGGTTGGAGTGGAAGAGCTCCGGATACCTGGGCTTCAGACATCTCTCAAACCTTCTCTCCACCATTTGGGATTCATTTGGACTATTGAACTCTTCTAACTTTATTGGTTTTTAACTTGAAGCTGCTTTTTGAAAGGAAAACAAGATGTCCAGGAAAATTGTTCCAGGCTGCTTCTCTGCAATGATATGGAAAAAACATTTTTTCAAGGAAACCTGCTGCCAGTGTGGTGCTTCAGACACAGAAATCCAAAATGAGGAGCTGGAGAAGAGAGGAAAAGTAAGGAAAAGAAAGAAGAAAAATGAAAATAAACGTGTGATCGTCTCTAATTTGCCCTTTGGAAGCAAGAAGTGGAAGGAAAATCCAAACAGATACTATGACTCCAATGAAATTAAGACCACAAAGTATACCATCTTAACTTTTCTCCCTAAAAATATCTATGAACAGTTTCACCGCTTTGCCAATATTTATTTTGTGTTCATTGCACTGCTGAATTTTGTGCCAGTGGTGAATGCTTTCCAACCAGAGGTGTCTATGATCCCAATTTGTGTTATAATGGCCATTACAGCCATTAAAGATGCTTGGGAGGACTTCCGGCGGTATAAATTAGACAAAGAAATCAATCATATGGGATGCTACATTTACAGCAGGTAAGCTTCATATGGCTTTTATTACCAAAAACATTGGCTCAAGATCAATGGTGAGGCCTTTTGTTTAAAAAAATTAATAACTGCTGAAAAATCAGTCATTAGGTGAAATAGGGAAAAATCATGGGAACTACATATCGCCTCACCTGGAGTTCGGTCTCATACAGGAAACAATTTTTTTTTATTTTTTTTTAAGCATTTTTGTAGTGGTAAGCTAAGTTTCAGTTTCATTATATTTGTGCGTCTATCAGCCTCTTAGACATGCAGTGCACTGAAAATACGTTCTTAAAGAGCTACAAGCAGCTACATTTCTAAGACATTTTCAGAAGGGTTTATTTATAACAATATAAGGTAGCAGAGAACAGCATCTGTCACGGGACTTGTTTGCATTCTTAAATGCCAAGAAATCACTTACAAACCTGGCCCATTGAATACATTTTATTTTATACTGTACATTGTCGACTAAATTTCAGTTATTTTTTCTTTCCTAGGCAGTATGTAAAATGAACCTGTAAAAACACAGTCTAGAAATGAAAGATAGTAATAAATGCCTCTGTTTAGTCACCTCTAAATGAATTAACTACATGTGTCTGGGCTCACTTCTTCAAAGTGTTTCATGACTTCTTGCTTTTAGGATGTTCAGAAGATTGAAAATTATGTTTTATTGTATCAAAACTGTTCTTTCAGCGAAGTAGCAAATGACTTCTCCCTGATAAAATATCACATCTGGGAGTCAGAAGTGCAGAACTTTCCGTCTCTGTGAATGCGCCTGTCATCCCTCAAATTAATCAACAGTGCTTTATATAACATGTGCTTTCATGAAGAAGATCTTGCAGAACTCTGGCTTTTATCACATGGGGCTGTCATTTCTGTTTATTTCTCCTGCATGTGTTTGTCAGATTTTCATTTTTATGTCCTGCTGCTTAAACAGGAAAGCAGTAAGTTTGCTTGTTTAGGGGCTAAACTTAGACCCACATATAGATAATGATTTGTCAGGAAAAAACTGCATTCCTCTCCTCATCAACTTTAAAAAAAAAGTTGGCATTTTACAAGTTTCTAAATATTGTGGATTTAAGATCTCTTCTGTGGTGAAGAATGTCAATAGTTGTAGTTCTTTGGGTAGGGTGGCAAACTGCCTCTTCTGCCTATCTTCAAGCTGGTTGAATGTTGTAGCTTTGCCAGTGTTGCATTAGCCTATGAGGCAATGGATTATTTGTTAATACTTGCTAAACCAGTACAGGACAGAAAAAGTGGGGCAGTAGGCGCTAATGAATAAATCTGCAGAGGGATCTTATTTATTTCCTTTTTACACACAGAGACCATGTCAGTTTAGTTCTGAAAGCCTTTTACCACGGGAACATGAGAAGTAGGGAATACAGTAGAACTTGCTTTATTTGAGGGAAAAATGTCCACCATGGAATTACAACATATATGCAGGTCCAGATTCAAGATTGTTATGCAGAAACATGAGAGGACCGTGCCTTAAAATTGTTTATTCCATCCCATAAAACAGATTTTGATCTATGAATCAGTCTTGTCTAGGATCTTGTCTTTCACCAAAGTTTTATGACCCAAAAAGGTGGTGTAAGGAAAAGGAAAATGAGAAGGGCTTTAGACTACAGCATTCATCCTGTCTGGAAAAATTGTGGGTAATAACAATTGCCATCAGATCAGTCACTACAGCTCATTATATTACGAATAATTTCAGCCAGGTTTCTCTGGTGCTTTAGGAAGCTGATATTTCTTGTTCTTCTTGCTAGCTGCAAAGTCATAGAAGGGCATGATGTCTTCTACTTTTCTTCCATATGAATCATGAAAATAAGTAAATTGTTTTAACATAGGTGAAAGTCTTTTTGGGACACTGCAGATTAATCTTGTGGCAGCAAAAAGTTATTTCTAATAGAACAACTGATCTCCCATCCTAGATGAAATATTACTTTGATTTTAAGAGGTAATCTAGGAGTGTATGTTGTCTTTATTTCAGCTTTTAATAAGAACTGGTACCCGTTCCAAAAGAAATTCAAAGGCAAACCAATTTTTTTCAGATGCTGAATGTTCTGCAAAACTTTCTTGAACACCAGGGGAATTGCAGTAACTTGCCTTCTTTCAACACAGAGCAAACAAAATTAAAATTAAATAGGCTGGCCTGTAAACATATTTATTCTAATTTTCTTTTCACAGAGATCAGCTGAATGGGAAATCTAGTCTGCTAGTCAAATGAATGAAAAGACACTTCCAGTAGTGTATTTAAAGAATGATTAATTGAAAAAATGAGAAACAATTAATAGGCATTAAAGCGTGTTGGGGAGATGCAATAACCTAGATGTTTGATGGAGGAGTTTGTACTTTTGGAACTAAATCTTGTGGAATCACACTCTGTAGACAAACTGCTGTGCTATTGGAATGAATCACACAACATCAAAAGAAGAGTACAAAAAATTGAATTGCAGATGGTACAGACATATGTTAAAATACCGGCTTTCTCATGGTGTTCTTTAAAATATACTTTGTCTCCTTTAAAATTTTCCAAGCAAAACAGACTTCCATTATTACAAAATGCCTAGGCGTTTTCTATGATACTATGCTTTATTATCCCTCTTTAATTGCATTTAAATTTCTCAAGTTACCTGATTTCATGGAACCCTAATTAGTTAGATTCCATCCATAACAGTTAATTAAAACCTTCAAATATGTGTGATTTTTATCATATTCATTTTGTTGCACCCAGGTGTGGGTGAGGGTCTGTAGTGATGCAGAGTCCCCAAGCAGGTGCAAAGGAGAGCCCTTTATTGCACAACCAGGCTTTTTAAGCAGTTAGCCCATTATCAGTTACCTAGTTTTAATCATAACAAACAAAATTCAACCTATGATGTGAACAGGCAATGATTATAAAACTCGTTTTTCTACTTCTAATTCTCTTTCCCATAGTCCTCTTCTACTTAGCCAAAGTAGCAGGCCTGAGCCATGATTTTACATGGCTTTTTTTTAAAGCCTTATTTTATAAGGCTTTACCTATATGCAACATCCAGAGACCTTTCAGTCAAGACTGGCACAGATTGCTCTTTTCATGTTTCTTCTCAGTCTGTCCTTCCAAACCTACCACGGTTATTTTTCTCTAAATTCTCTTCAGTTTGTCATTAACTTACTAACAGGGGCCAGCACTGAATGTGGTACACAAACTTGAAAGTGAATGTCAATGTGAATGTGAATGGGAATGTCAAAAGTCATTATTCAATTTTCTTAAAGTTCTATAATGTTTGAGTAACTAATTGATAAGTAATTATTATATAGCTTGGCTGTGATATACCCCAAGAGTTATATCAACTTCTGTAAATTCTCCATAGCATCCAGACAGGTTTTTGCATCAATTTCGCATTTTTGGAAGATTAAACCTTCTTTTTTCTCAGTGTTTTAGTAGACATGAAACATTAACATTATTTAAGCTATTCATATTTCTTAATTTTAAGAACCTAAATTCAGATATCTGAGACAGTGACTCAGAGAAACCTTGTTTATATGCCTTGAATCATCCTGTGGACCTTTTGGAGAAGTAGGTAAGCCAACAGGCATCCTAATTGAGGTAGCCTGATTACTCTTTCCATAACAAGTTCCTCTGTAATTCTTTCAGGCCCTGTGGTTTTCAAGTAGTTCCTACAAGTATCAATCTTCTCCTCCTCCCCTCTAAGTCCACTGATGTCTGTGGTACAAAAAATTTAGGCTGGCCTTCGCTCTGCCTCTGACTCTGTCTGCTTAGTGTAAGGTTGTAGAACATTTAAAGATGTTTGCATCAGCACTAACTCTGGGTTAGCCCTAGAGCAGAGGTATGAAAGAAGGAAAAAACAAAGTGTTCATAACTCTGTTCCATGAAATCAGATCTGCCAACAACTGAAAAACTGAAGGTGGCTTAATCTGAACCCACTGTTTTGAACGAGAATTAAAATTTTTTGGTCGATTGCAGCATTGTAATTCTGTGCTGCAATTTGCTCTCTGACAGCAGTGGAGATGTGCTTGCCCACGGGTGTCCATACATACAGGGTACTTTATGTTTTCTGTGGGAGGCTGCGCAGCAAAGGCAGAGGCTGCCCTTTGGTTTGAGCCTCCTTCATATGCTCTGTTCAGCTGGATTTCGGAACAGAGGAGAGACTGTACCTCCCGTGGATGCTCCCTGTCTGGGATAGTGCCTGGGCCTGGCCAGGGATGCAATGACCAACAGAGGTATGGGGCATCTGGAAGAAAGCAGAGAAAAGGGTGAGGGACATGCTTGAAGACATAAATCGACTTGCTGTCAAATCTCAGAGTTTAAAGAAAAACAATTTTTCTCTGGACTAGGAAATATCAGATGTAACCCAAGGTGAACCTGAAAGTTTGTACAGTAGAAAGCAGGATGAGAGGAAAATCCCATTCTGCCAAGGGCATAGTGAGCAGAAAGATTTCTTGCCAACACTTTAAAGTGTTGCTCAGCAGCACTGAGTTTTCACTTGTTAAGGAGTCTTTTCTTTCTGCTTTATTATTTTTGTTTTTTGACAAAGCATAACTTTAAAGACTAAGAGCCTGCTGGAGGTTTTAGTGGGTTCATTTTATACACACAAAAAAAAAGGTCTTAAGCCTGTGTCCCATTCAAAACCTCACCACAGGCAAAATTGCAATCAGTTTTCTTGGGCATAGCCGTATAAAGGCTTCCACACCTCAGTGGTACCTTCCCTGAACAGTGCAGGAATCTCAAAAGTTGGAGGCTGAAGACCTGAATAGGTGCTCTCCTGTGACAGCCACAAAGCCTGTACTCAGAGTATTGCAAGCTGCTCCCCCCCGCCTAACGTCAAACACGACTGTGTTGTTCTCTGGCAATGGGCATCCCCTGCTCTGTCGTGCCCCTAATTCTTGTCTGTACTTCGTGTACTGTGGAAATTTCGTGCCCAATTTAGCGTGGATACCTGAGTAAGCAGTGGGTTTGACTAAAGGCACAAAGATTGCCTTCTGCTTGAGACATTCTTCAGCCTCCCTGTGAGCTGAGAAAATGTCCTTAAGCAGCAGTACACTCAGGTGTGTTACGTCACCATGACAGTGCTTGAAACCAGTGGTACCAAAACCATGAAGAAATTGAAACGCCTCTTGTGGAATATGATGATTGCATTGTGAAGAATTATGGGACATGCTGAACTGACTAAATGCAAACCAACTCTCATCTGGTCCAGGCGGCATCACTTGAAAATGGAAGAGCAGTGAGCTAGTAATTGTCAGTCAGGGTGTATTGCTACAGTGAGGATCCTTGGTCTCTGTGGAAGAAAATCCATTAAATACATTACTAAAGCTACCACTGGTTCATATATTGCTTTATCAGAGCTTTCTTCAAGATCTATTACCTGCCAAGGTGTTTAAAGCTGCTTCACAGAAAAGGTGCAATGGCTTAGCAGACAGCAGCAGGAGCTAATGACTAAACATTAAGACCAAATAAATAAGAATCTCTGGCTTTGGCATGGAGATCTGCAGAATCATGGTTTCATGGCATTAAGATTCAAACTTTTAAAATACTATTAAAATCAACTCTTTAAAATACCATTAAAACCTGGAGAGTGGCAGGTTTCTACAATGTGACCTCAAGAACTACATGGTCATATAAGGATATGACAATCAAAAAAGCTGATGTAGGCTGTGCTTTACAGAAACTTCACAAGTTAATGAGAGTCCCTAGAAACTAATGCTAATGATTAGGAGACATTAACTGAGTGACCTTGGAATTATCTGTTCCTTCCAGCTGGTGCCAGGAAGAATTGTAACGATAGTATTTTGTTCAAGGCAGTAAAAAAACCCCAACATTTTCCTAAGTACAATAATCTACAATTTACAAAATTAACCTAATAAAGTCTAAGCAACACGCTGTTTACATTTTATTTTATTTCTTCAAAGGTGAGTAAATCCAAAACCATTCATATGAACAAATGATACATTTATAAAGTTCTGGTAGTTACTTAAAGTTTATGTAAGCTTCAGCTGGTTACAGAAATTAAGCATAGGCTTGTATCATTGAGAAAATAAGTTACTGTTGTGATGCTATAGGCAGTTTAAGTGCATAAGAAGATGGGATCTGTTATTTGTATTGAGGAATTTGGACTGCCAGTATAAGTGTATGTACTTCATTAGACTACAGAAAAATTTCGATCCAGTTATTTTTAAAAGGTGCTTTTGCTGTCTTGACAGAGTGTTCAAATCCTGAGAGTTTGGTGCTGCAGAGGAAGGCTGGGGCTGGGTACAGGACTGGCCACTGCTAGATGCCATCGTTGGTGCTGCTGGGCTGATGTGCTGACACAAAAACCCCTCCTGCTCTGGGGTCATGGCAGGAGCCAGTGGCAAACCCACATTCACACCATGGCACCTTCCCACGCTCGGGCAGTATCTGCAGCTCAAGGACATTGTCAGTCAGTTGTGCTGTACTCTGACCTATGGACAGTGTTCAGAATCTATTCCTCTCTGATCTACTGCCTTCCTTGAGTCCTAAATCTGCTCCTTTGTTGTCAGGTTTTTTGTTTTGTGGCAGTAGCTTCTAATGGTGAGGTCCTGGACATGAAGTGATCTTTGAAAATGTTTTGTGAGGGGTTTGCATATAAAAGCTGATATAATCTTTGATAGCATAAAACTCTGTGAGATTTTTATTTGCAAAAAAATAGACTGTGAAGGGTAAGCAGCTGTGTGATTCAACATGTTGCCTGTGTAGAACTGGGACCCCAGAATACTGGTGTTTTCTATGAAATAGGTGGTGCTTGAAGGAGGCCATTTTCAAATATAGCATTCCAGCAAATTTACATACAACAAAATATAAATATGTAGGTTTCTCTATTGACGACACTGATATATTTTTCTAGGTGGCATGACCTGGAGACAGTTTGGGGGGGTATAGTGCAGAGCAAACAATATCTTTATTTTGAACTGCAAAGGATCCCAAGATGGAGCTTGCAGTAATTCTAGGGAATAAGATTCACTGGACTAACTGTCTGATAAAATGTTTCTAGATGACAAAGAATTCTGAAGATCTTTCTCTAAGACAATCCAGGAGACACGCATGCTGTGGAGTGCATGTGAAAAATTACTTCAACTTAATCTTTTCTGTATAGCACAACAATAATTTTTATTTCCCTCCATTCACCATGTATTTTGATCCAGTTTTTATTTGAAATTTATCATTATTGAATCCAAGAAAGTGAAATCAAATTGTTGACACAAATTCAATAATTTATTCAAGTTCCCCCATGGTCTCCAACTGCAGCAGGACTTTTTTATGGTCCCTTCTCTTTCCCAGAAATTACTTCATAAAATCTATTTAGTTCAGGCCTTCTGTTCAGAGTTGATGAGTTCAATTACAGTTCTGGCAGACATCATTTTGACTGTTCAAGGCTTCTTTTCATTGGCAGTATCCTCTGATGGGCATCATCATGATATCTATTAGCAAGGGAACACTTTTTGAATGTGCTTTTGATAAATTGCCTGGCAAAAGAGAGAAGGGACTGAAGAACTTTTACATCTTGTCTTCAGTGTTCCACAGCTCTGATACCAAATGCTGTAAGAATCAAGCATCCAGATTCTCACCTATTGAAAATTACCACATCTTGTTTATTTTATTGGTTCAATACATTTGCCCTTTTTGTATGTTTCTTGTCAGACCATTCTGGGTTTATTAAGCTCCTCTGTTTATTTAGCAACCAGAGCTTGTGCTATGAACTGTAATCACTGCGCAGAAAATGGGCAGTGTTCCCAGTTACAGGAATTGCTAAAGGAAAGTGCTTCATCTGAAAAATCTTGTTAGACAACTAGGACAGTACTGCCATGGGGTGCACCAGCTTGATCATGAAGCACTTCTCCTCCTTTCATCCACTGGCAATTCCCTACAAAGTTGTAGAAAATCTTTGTACTATAGCAAATTTTAAATCTTACAGGTCCAGATGAAGAGTTTTGTACAGGAGCAGAAAGTGTGTATTCTTTGAACACTCACTGGGATAGAGTGACACTTCACCTGAATGGAGGTTTGGGATTCTAGCAATGCCTGTACTGTAGTCCCTGTGCTAAGTAAGGCTTTTCCTCTGATCTGAAAGAGGTCATTTGGCTTTTCTGACTCACTGTCTCCTCTGTAATTAGTGATGGTGTAGAACCCTGAAGCTTTACTTGTAATGTAGGCTTCAGAGGGAGTTATTGAAAAAATATTACTAATCTGTGAATTATTTGGGCTAATCTGGTTTCTTTCAGCTGATGCGGAACACAGCCAGCTGGACAAGGCCCTTCTATAACATTTTATGAGTGGGTAAGATCAGAAATATGCTCTGTAAACTGAATTGTGCAAGAGCTGACGTACAGAGAGGTAGGATTGCCCTGCAGAAGCCACAGTAAACATTATATGCAAACTATAAATGGCATCCAAATGTCTAGGATGGCAAGACAAGAAACCTACTTCCTCTAAACCAATCTTGTACTCTTTCTTTCATGTTTTAAACAAACAAATTAAGAAATCCTGTTAGTGTTTGGCATGGAAGGGATTGCTAGTTACATAGTTGATTTGTTATATTAACTTAGTATCTGCTTTCTAGAGGATTAAATACTCAGCATACGCTTGCTAAAATACTTTTCAAATAGAAATTTAGCTAGATTTTTTTTAAATACATAGCAATATCTAATTAACTTCCAACAAACCTCTGTTCTTCAGTGTGGTCTTTTATGTCTGTTGCACAAAAGAAAAAGGACGTGGGTAAGTAGAGTCAGACAAAATAAGAAGAATGAAAAATTCAGGAAAGAAAAATTAAATCAAATGAAAAAAAACCTGCTACAACCCCCTCATTTAGTAAGTGCTTCAAAAGCAGCAGCAAAGGGATTCAAATAATTATGTTGGGGAGTTCTTTTTTTGACTAAAAAGTGAGTACCACTGAGAAATGGGTAGAATTTAACCTCTTGCATAACCTGTACAGGTAATTGTTAGTTGATGTTGTTTTGCAGATAAGGGCACAAGCCAAGTGTGCGGGTTTGCCTGGCAGCATTGTGGCTGGCTCTGCTTTGCAGAAAGCCAGGAAAGTAGGTTATCAGGAAGCAGCCCTCGGCCCGGCTGTGAAGCAGTGCTTGGATGCGTGCTTTGAACGGTAGCAAAACACTTTATCTCTTCTATCGCTGCCCCCCTTCTCACGATGCAAACACTTCAGTGAAAGATAGTATTCTCTGTGTAATAGATGAGGATGATTAAAAACTTACCAAAAATGAGACTCTGAGTGTCACGGTAGGACACACAAAGAGATTGGCTCCATATAGTTGACAGAAGAGAAAGAAGGATTTATTTACAATTCCAACAGTTTCTTTTATAACATGCTGTGTAAAAAGGTCTGTTATTGGTCCATGGGCTTGACACTTCTCTCCATTGGATCAGTAATAGGAAACAACCCCTGGTACAGTTGTTATGGGAAAGGCAACACTGTTTGCGGAACCTGTGCTGAGAAACTGAGAGAGATGTTTTAAAGAGAGAAAAGTGTGGACAACTTCCCCTTGGGAAAGGAGCTAGCAATTGTTAGCAAGCTAAAAATTCAGACTCAGAAATGTCGAGCCCATATCTGAGTCATTACAAAAGGACTTTTATCTGTCTGGTAAAGTGTCATGAGCATTTTCTCTCTCAAAGAGCAAGGAATAAGATGATTCAGTTCTTCACACTGAAAAAATAATTTCCTCTCAAGGAGTTAGAGGAACCAAGCCATTGTTGTGGTGCATTTTCCCATTAACTAATTTTAAAGGTTATTGTGTAGTTTCTGGTCTGCTTAGATGGTTAAGAGTAGTTTAAGAATTAATTACTGAAAATACAATGTCAAAAAAATGCAATGTCAAAAAGATGCAATGTCAAAAAATGCAATGTCTGCTATTTGATGACCTTAGTTCGTTGATGAAATAGTAATTTCTTTCCCTTGAACCCCATAGGCTCCTTTTCTTTTACTTTAGTTGTTGTTGTTGTTAATTTAGAAGCTCTTTGTTTCTCACTTTAACTTTTCCATTAAACTTGGGCTCTTGTAATTTTTTTTTAATTTGCTTAGTACTAAGGGATCATTTGTCAGCTCTTCTACCTTTTGAAGTTGTTTCTGTGCACTAAGCTCAAGATTTGTAACTACCTCTTGAGAGTTACAAACTGGAAAGACCTGAAGCAAGTGTGGCTGAGGTATCAGTTTGCTTCTTTCAGGATCTATACGCTGATGTTGGAAAGTATTTAGGCAACAGTCACAGTCAAAACCAATAATTAAATTTCTTCAATAAGATACTCAAAATACCTCTGTTAGTCTGAATTGTCTTCTATATTTTGCTGTGCAGATTACAGGACTAGTGCTAGAATGAAAGAGAACCACTGTAAATTTTTTATTCCATGTAAAGATTAGGTTTGAATGTGACACGGTGAAATGCTGCTATGGAAGAGTCTGAATCATTAATTTCTAGCTCTGTGCCGTGTCCTTTAAAAAAAGATCAGTGTGCCCCCATCCCCTATTTTCTCTTTTTGAAGCCCCACAACCCAGCAGTCCTGCCTTACTAATCACCCATGATATGCTTTTAATGCAACAGGGAGGAACATGCTTACGTGGAGAAGTGCTGGAAAGATGTCAGAGTGGGGGACTTTGTGCAGCTGCAGTGTAATGAGATCATCCCCGCAGATATCCTGCTGCTCTACTCCTCTGATCAGAACGGGATCTGCCACCTGGAAACGGCCAGCCTCGATGGGGAGACCAACCTCAAGCAGCGCCGGGTTGTGATGGGGTTCAGCAGCCAGGTGAGTCTGTGGAAAGGCAGCCCATGGGCACATTTGTCTGCAGCTCTGGCCACTGGGCCACAGCAAAGCCGCTACCCTGAGGGATTTGTTTCTGCATGGCAAGTGGAAGAAAGCTCATGGCCCCCTGCCAAAGCATCCATGGGTTTCCTTATGGATTCTGTGTCTGCTGTGGCTCACACACCACACTCACTTCTTAGGCAGGTGGAGGTGTGGTAGCTCAACGGGAAGCTGTTCTAAGGCACACTGGGTTGGAGAAATTTAAAGAGTGGAATCCTGTGTAGGAGTACATTGAACAGTTTAATAGAAACTCGAGGTAAATTAAGATTTAAAATAAAAGTTATATGTTTGACATCAGTTAGTGATTCAGTTTGAATTCTTAAAATCACCGTTTCTTTTTCATATATAGTATTGTTTCCTTTTTACACTTTACTGCTATATTCACTCGGGTCATGTTGGATAAACCTGAAGTAAACTAGAAAATATGACTTAGGGAGCGTTGTTACATTTTCAAGTATCTTTAAAAACACAGCAGGACAGTTTTTCAAACAACCCAGAACAAGTTTAAGGAGTGGTAGCATGTGAGGAGGAAAACTTTGTTCCATTGGAAACACTCCAGCAGACAGGAAATAAAACCTCACAGATAATTCCAGGAATTACGTTAATTTAGCAATTAGTACCAGTGCCACTAGGAGGATCTTTTGGGGTTACTGGTGTGTGGGACACAGCTGCCAGGGAGCAACCAGACATAAGATAAAAGCACACCATTTCCAAGGCCAGCTGAGATCAGGTGCTGTACTCCTGTTAACTCCAGTGTTATTTGCTTATTGTTCAAATGGAAATCACTTTGCAAAGACAATTAAGGACTTTCTCATATTGTGGATGCCATAGCACATAGCACAGGCCTTTTCCAGTGCCTTCCAGTGACAATTAGGGAAGAGGTTTTGCTCCTGAGAAACACTGGAAATTTTAATATGTAGAGATTTAGCAGAAAAACAGTAAACTGGCTACTTAACATTTTTTTAAATGTTGCATTTTTGTCATGTAGTTCTAATTTAGATGTTAGGTTTTCTATCTATTTTTTCCTTTTAGCGGAGAACAGGATGCTCTACCATTACTCAAAATGCTAACTTTTGCCTCAGTTGCTCATAATGTGAGGAAGTCTTCCATTATACCAAAAAAATACCCAGGTGCTAAATTATACCCCAGACTGCCTATTCATGGTGATTTTCTTTAGACTTTGAGTTGCTATTGAGATAATACCCAGGAATGTCTATATCTGAGAACTCCTGTTACATTAACAGAGTGGAATGCAATTCTGGCCATGGTGACAGCCAGTGCTCAGGAAGGTCAGAGCTGACAAAACCACCTGTATTGTGGTGTGTTTGTGTAAACAGTGCAGGTTTCACTGTGCCAGCTTCTTCCTTGTTCTTTGAGCTTTGCTTAGTCCTGTAATTTATGAACTGCATAAAACCCCCTCAGATGAGATTCTGTCTATAAGGTGACTCTTTAAACAGGGAGGGAATACATGTGAACTGGGGTTAGTTCTTCAGTTTAGGATGCAAGAAAGGTGGAGAGAGACTATTTACAAGAGCATAGAGGGACAGGACAAGGGGGAATGGCTCCAAACTGACAGAGAGTAGGTTAGATAAGATATTAGGAAGAAATTCTTCCCTTTGAGGGTGAAGCCCTGGCACAGGTTGTCCAGAGAAGTTTTGGGTGCCCCATACCTGGAAGTATCCAAGGCCAGTTCAAACAGGACTCTGAGCAACCTGGGATAGTGGAAGGTGTCCCTGCCCATGGGAGGGGCTGTAACAAGATGATCTTTAAGGTCCCTTCCAACCCAAACCATTCTGTGATTCTGTGATATGCTTAGGAATATTGAATACAAATCTCTGTAAAAGACTGAGAGAAAGGATCATTTTTTTTTTCCTTTTACAACATTTTCTGACTTGGATTTTCAAAAATAAAATTCTTGTCATCAAAAGAGAAAAAATTTGAGGCAAGAAACATTCTTCTGTACTCCTTTCTATCTAGAAACCTATTAGTTTTCTTTTTTAGCAATGAACATTCCAAGTGACTTCTGTATCTTCCTGTTCTCCTGTTGTACAAATACTTCTAGCAAAACCAAATATAAACTGATTTTCCTGTTGAGTTTGCAGAGTTGAACAAGATTCAGTAGAGGTGAAAATTCTCTCTTAACAGATATTCTAAAAATACTCAGCCAGATGGGTCAGAAGGTATGCAAAATGCCCTTATTTTCCTGAAGCTTTTATATGTCCTCCAACAATTTTTTATCATATTCTCTACAATTTTGTACTTTTATATATGTATATAGTAAAAAAGGAATATATGTATTGCTTATGGAAAAAAGAACAAGAGAGAGAAAATAATGTATAAATTAAAGCACAGTGCTTGCTTTAGAAAAAGGTAGGGAGGCACAGTAGCAGATATGATTAACAGCTTTCCTAAGAGAGGATTTTGTATTAAGTGAGCTTCAGTTCTTTTAAAAATTCTGTGGCACAGCAATAATTATTATCTTTCACATTTATCACATCCCATTTTTATTGCGTTTTCTTAATCAAAAATCAAAGTTCTGTGCATTTTTCAGTTAAGACTAAATCACCACTTATGGCAGTCAGGTACCTCTCATTCTGTCTGCTTTCTGGATTGCTTTATGCAAGTCAAACCCCAAGGTATTTCCCTGAATGCTGGAGAATTCAAGTAAAATTGTGTGACTCAGTTCAGCTCCTAACTCTGAGTGAGCCCTAAGCCTGAAAAGCTTTGTCTCATTTTGTGCCTCCCAGCAGTGTGAGTTTATTCTACTGCCTTCCCTCTTCTGGATTTGTTCATCCATATTAGTGTTGGGTGGTGGGAGTTTTGTGCTGTTAGTCTTGCTTTTAGTTTTCTTTGGTTATGATAAATTCATTCAAATGTGTGCTCTCTTTACAATTATACCATCCTGGACAGTAACATAAGTCTTCTAGAATAACTATAAATCCTGTTAAATCCTGAAACTATTTTCATTTGAACTTGCTCTTGGTTGACTACTGTTTTTCTTTTATAACTAATCTGAATATTTCATAGAAGCATAGAATCCCAGAATGGTTTGGGCTGAAAGGAACCTTAGGTTTCATTTTGTTCTAACCCCCTGCCATGGGCAGGGACACCTTTACTATCCCAGGTTGCTCCGAGCCCCATTCAACCTGGCCTTGAACACTTCCAGAGATGGGACAGCCACAGCTGTGGGCAACTTGTGCCAGGTCTTCACCACCCTCACAGGAAGAATTTCTTCCTAATATTTAATCTAAATCTACTATCTTTGTTATATTCACTTTAGATGAAGACAGATGTTTTCACTAATTGGCATCTGTGATGTCTTGTCCAATACACAGCATTTTCTTCATTTAGTTTAACCAATTGTTATTCCACAAGGAGGAAATACTCAGCCCTTCTAAAGCTTTGCTTCAGGTTGAATGAGCTAAAATGTCTTTGTCTCTCCGTCTCAGGCAAGTGTTCCAGCTCTGGTGGTCTAAATTAAGCTTTTCTTAGTGTTTAGCATTTCAAACACTCATTGGATTTGACACTCATTCTCAGTGTGTCTTCTCTCATAGGATACTGTGTTTGAACCAGAATTTTTCCAAAACACCATCGTCTGTGAAGTGCCAAACAATGACCTCAATAAATTCAAAGGTTATATGTAAGTATTTGTTATCTATAAATACATTTTGGATCTGTACTTTGACATTACTCTTGGAGGAATTGGATGGAAGGAACATACTTTGAGGAAATTGATGGCTGTCACTTTTATCTATTCCCAGATTCAGAAGTTGATATAAAATGTAGACTTGGACTCTGTTTTGTGGCAAGGTAGAACCAAGGCTTGGCATTGCATTTGCAGTTCTTTGTGCAAACTATTTTCACAAAGCTTCAGCTCTCTTCAAAACTTAGACATAAGCTCATTTACATTTGACCTGATTAACCTAAGCTAGATTTTAGATAAATCCTTCCAATTGTTTAAAGGTATCCAGCTGCATGGCTCTACTTTCTTCACATTTATGGCCACAGGGAAAAGGTCTCCAAGATCTAATAAACAATCCAGAGTTTCTTCTTATTAGAAAGGTAGAAAAAACAAACATGTATGCAAAATGCTATTGAATGAATGCACTAGATTAGTATAAAAAAGTAAGGTAGGTTTCTTTGTTGTCTTTCTTCATTAAATAATTCTGGCACAGGCATAACAGCAAATTCAGCAGATTTAACCCCATTTATATAAGGCAAATTTCTATGTCATGGCTCATGTCTCAAAATTCTCTTACCCTCCAAGACAGAGCAGCCTTTCCCGAGGCCCTCTTCAGAGCAGGCAGTCCGTGCTTATTCCCACACCACCCCAGAGAATTGTCCAAAATACCTGCTGCCAGACCAAATGCATGCCCCATTATGATGCAAATAATTTGTCTGCATGAATGTACCGGCATCCTCACCCATGCCCCAGCTTTGCTAACTTTAGCAGTGGCTAAACTAGGAGTGAAAGGCTCTGCAAGGATCAGTGAGAGTGCTGTACCTGGAGGAGCTGCACAAGGCCGGCTCCCTGACAGAGTAAGGCAGACGGTTCTCTCCCATTAGCACTGACCGTGTCTAATCTGGGTCTGAGGTTGTGCCCTGTAAGAATGGTGCTCGAATAGCAACACCATTTCTCCTCTGCCGCAATATCTTACAAGGGAAAAAGAGGTCAAGTTTGTATTGATTGCTGGCTCTGGTTGCTGGCTTCAAGGACCACTGGATATGATCTAAATTGAAGCAATCCCTCCAATTAGCCAAGAGCACTGAGATTATAGAAATGTAGGAGACATGCCACAAGAAAACACACACAAATACACACCTTTAGGATGCAGGACTGGCTTCAAAATACTCAACTCTCAACTGAAAGTCTGTAACAGAAATCTCTTTGGTGAATGCCTATTATCTCACTTGATGGAACACGCAATTAGCTGCCTTCCTCTCCCCTCTTCAGGGACAGAAGAAAAAATTTGCTGGGGAAAATTACTTGCTAAGAGTTAGTGGAGTTTCTGTCTTTGGTCTGCTGAGATTTGAGTTATTTTGTAAACACAAATTACTTGGAGCAAGCTACCGTTTTCTCCAAGAACCCTTAATAAATTATTGAGGCTCTATTGCCTTGCTGTAAAATAGCAGGAGTACTCTCTGTTAAAAATGATAAGAAATAACTTAGTGACATCCATCTGACATGCCTGATCACAGAAAATTCTGTTCAAGGGGATGCAAGAAGGCTTCTATTAAATGAGTTCCCCAAGGCTGAATTTAGAATCCAGGAAAAACAGATTTCTGGCATTATGTTTTTACAATTCCACCAGCTGTAGGTTGTTGCCACCTACACCTTTTCCCTTGTCTAGTTTAAGTTATGTAATCATGTGCAGCTGCAGTTAGACATGGGATTGTACTTAGCTCTGATATAACACCTAGCCTTGCCCTTCGTTTGAGAGATGAGACTATTTAATGGTAAATGGAACACAAAATACTGAATAGAAAGCAGAGAGAAATGATTCTTCTGGGGAAAACATGTTTTCCCACCCTGACCTTTACATAATAAAAGAAGACAAAGTATCTGAGATAGAAGCTCTCAGCTTTGGTAAAGATCTCAGGAGAAACCTACCAGTGTAAAATAAAAGCTGTGGGTAGAGGTAGGCGTGTGCCATTAATTTCCAGAGGCAAGTAACAAATTGCCTGCCTGATGGAGCACCGACCTTATGGCTTTCACCAGTTTGTTCTGCAGGCAGAAGGATCTGGTATGTGATGGGGCATCTTTAGCCAAGATGAAAATCTCCTATCCAGGATGAGAATGTGGAAGAGCTCCTTAGCCTGAAGACTGCTCGAGTGAACTGAGGTTCACAGAGACCTTCGGTGGCTGACGTAGTGAGAGAGGCTCTTGCAGGGTGTAGATGCATTCATCTGAACCTCTGCTAATCTTTCTAAAATAAATCTGTCTGCAAGAAGTTGCAAAATTACTCTTGTTTTCTTTCATAAGATATTGAATCTGCCAGATAAGGTTCCAAGTGAAAGCCAAACTTGCATCATGACACACACCGTGCAAGTGGTCTTCAAAAGACTTGGACTTCTCTGTAACTTTTTGCTGGAGTATTCCTTGAAACTGAGGGGGAAAAAAGTAAAATAGGGCCTACAAAATTACTCAATTTCAACTAGAAACAGACATGCACACAAAAATTTTCTTTAACACCCCTTTAGAACAGAAAAATTAATTGCTCTATTTGATTATATTTCTTCTAGGGAGCTGCCAAACCATGAACAGGTAGGTTTCAACATTGAAAACCTCTTGCTTCGTGGATGCACAATCAGAAATACTGAAGCTGCAGTAGGAATTGTTATATATGCAGGTAAGACGTACTTTTTATTTAGGTAAACTGAGAATTTCCCTGTAAATATCCTTTAAAATATAGTTTAATATTCCAATATAATTTGACATTTTGCTTTAAAACTGGTAGTGCACAGAAAAAGTATATAACTTTTTTTTGGAGTGATGGTATTACTCATCCATCTCCAAAGCCAGCAAGTCTTGCACTGGGTCTTTGGCAACTGACAGGATCCTTGTGCCTGTCAAATATCTTGTAAAGATATCCAGACAAGTAAAAAATTGCTCAGGTGTATTTAACCCTCAGCTCTGGCTAGACTATTAATTCCATCTGTCATAAAATCTACACAGCTGCCCTAAGGGAGGTCTCACTGGCTCCTCGGGGTAAAAACTGGAGCAGCTGAAGATCTAATTAGAAAAAAAAAAAAATTGTCATCTGTGAATTTCATTCGTCCATTCAGTCTGTGCCAGTGCCAGCATGCAGGAGGCAGTGAGGCAGCAGCTGGAGGTGACAGAAAAGGCAGCAGCAGCGCAGGTTTGTGCTGACATAGACATAGTGTGTCTGTGCAACCGTGAGCTTCAAGCAGGAGACACACGGATAAAGGAGGATCTGGTGCCCAGATCACAGGCAGCACTGCCAGGTCCAGCAGTGGGTCAGCTCATCTGTTTCTCAGCGTCTTTTGCCTTTGGAGTGTTAGCACTGCTTTTACCCAGTGAGCGTGATTTATCATTGGCTCCGCCAGCTGGGCCCTCTCCTGCAGCAGACAGAGTGTATCAGCTGCCCTCTTCTTTGTAGATTAAATAAAAGTCAGTTCAAACACAGCAATTAATCCCATTAGTAGAGTTATATAGTAGAGTAATATTAAATGTTTTATGTCTAATCAGCAGCAAGGGTTCAGGGATGAGCCACCTAAAAGAAAAGAGAGCCACACCTTTACAAGAGTCATTTAGCTTAGATTAATCTCCACAGCCCGGAACAATTTACCTGACAACAGACTGTCTGTTTCACTCCTGCACAACTGGGCTCTGAATGTCTGCAGCTCCCACATGTTTCCAAGGTAGCTTTGCCTTTGGAGGTCTTTCATGGCGTGTCCCTGTGAGCACTACATACGAGGGTGGTGCCCACAGGCAGAGGAGGAGAGCCAGAGCCGAACTCAGAACCCTCTTTTTTTGAAGTAGCTACTATATAAAAATCTCAGTAGGGATCATTCACTATATGATTGGAGTAATTTATCTTCCCTTCTGCTGTTGCAGTTCCTAACTGTCTTCTGTTAAGCTCAGATTTCCCAGTATGTTCCCTTGACCACCAGCACAGATCCTAATGTGGATCTCTGTTTATGTTGCTTAAGCTACCAGTCACGAAGGTGGGAGTTTTAAAGTTATTCCCAAGACATGGGGGATTTCATATGAGTAGGTCTTCAAATCAATTTCCAACTGAGTTCTTATTGTTAATGTCAGCATAAAAGTTTAATTTTTTTTCCTAAAACTAGACTGTCTTCAGTCAGTATCAGCTTAATTTCTAGGGTTCTTTGACATTGATTATAGTCTGGCTTTTTATCATGGTCTGTGACCTTTTCTGAACAATCAAGATCAGTCACATAATAAGATAGCACACTTTCCATTTTTATGACTCTATTACTCCTCAGACTTTCTTTCTAGTGGAAGCCTTTGTGAGGAGTAGAGCCATCACTTAGTGTGATTGCTTGGTCTGTGCAGTTCTCATCTGACCCGAGGACAGACACACTTTTCATGGCTACCCAAATTGTTCTACACAAAGCAATAGCACTAAAACACAAAAATCTCATTACAGAGTGACAGCCAATGTAGCTTTTTCCATGCGACTGGGGCAGCAGTAAGAATTATATGCTTTGCATATACTAAAGTACCAGAAAGAAATTTTAGATGAGCCCATCAGCACCTAGAAATAGACAAGGTACCATTGGGGTGGTCGGTGTGGTGCTGTGTTTCACAGCATAGGAAAGTGTGAGGATTAGAGGAGAACAAAGCAGTTTATTCCTCATATTTCTGATCTTCTGTTCCTTACAAGGTGGCAACTGTGTTATAGAAATGTCCTTTTTCTGATGATAACCTGAAGTGGGAAGGAATGGTAGAACTGATATTTGTAAAGAAGTTCATCACGATTTCTTCCTGAAATAAATTCATCAACACTTCCTTGAGAGTTTTCTGGGAGTGATTTGAGGGTTTTGGCTTGTTTTGACTCAATACAAAGCATTCCATTATGCCTGACATAAAAGTGAGGAATAAGATTCACACAGCTGCTGGAGGAGCAGAAATTCAAGCAGCAGTGCCCTCCCCTTCAGTGTAGCTCAGTGGCTAAGAGGTTTTGTTCTCCAAAGGGAAGGCTTAGGGTTTGTTCCCAGCTCTGCCTGCATGGGAGCGAACACACACCTCCTGCTTCACAAGCTGTACACTGAATACCTGCCTAAGTGCAACAAGAGGGTTTGTACTTCTGTGTGAGTTGGAAAGGCAGGAGCACTGGTGGCATAAACTGCTCCCTCTGACACAGCTCCAGGCTGTGTAAATAATTACGTATTCATTGGAATAGTAAACCAGGGACCACAGCTCTTGAGTGAATGTCCTGAACATAAGGCTGGAGAGTAATTTTCTCTCTAGCTCTCTTCTTAATTAATAACCGCTGATGTAAACCTGGAATGCGTCCAGCAGGTGTGATTGAACTGCACCTAACTTCCAGGTTTTGGGTTAAATCACTTCCCCAGAGAAAGCAAAAAGGCAGCTTGGAAAACAGTCCTTGTCAAACACATCATGCACATACAAATGAAAACTAAATACGAGTCTGCAGGGTCTGTATTTTCAGGGAAAAGGACTATAGAAATAAGCATAAAATATACCATTCAATATAACAACAGATGGTGTCCAGATATCCGTGTCGTGGAGCCACAGTTTACATAACACAAATACAATCAAAAAAGTAATTTCTACTTCTTGACTTCTTACAGTACTCCTCTTTTTTTCATTATTAGTGTAGCAGCTCAATTCTAACTCACTAAGTTTAAGGATTGGGGTTTTTTTTATTTCTCATCCTACTGTTTTGTCAACATTTTACAACCAAATAGTGAAAAGCTAAATATTGTTTTTCACTGACTTGTTGAATTTTATTTAATATACAAAATGTATCTAGTGGCTTTTGAATTGCTGATGAAAAATATTCACATGTAGGTTTCAGGAATCTGTAGAGCACCTAAACAATTTGTTCATAAAATGCAAAACTGTAATACTATTGTTCATTTTCTTTTCCTTCTCCTGGATATTTGGCTTTTGATGATTTATATAAACTTTATGATCCTACTAAATCCACTGTTATTGGGACAGAAAAATATATATGACAGCTGAAACCTGTGATATAGTGGAGATTTTTGGTAAACTTCAAGATTTAGACTCTGATGTAGTCAGTCAAATAGGAAGACAGGCAAAACAAGTTCTGAATGTCAACATTAGTCATCCTGCTCTCATTTGGGGAGAGAATACTTTTTATAAAACCAAACCAAAATACAAAATATTACATAAACATGATAATATTCATTTGTGTTTTGAAGGTCATGAAACCAAGGCCATGCTAAATAACAGCGGTCCTCGCTACAAGCGCAGCAGGATAGAGCAGAGGATGAACATGGATATTTTCTTATGTGTGGGACTCCTGTTTGTGATGTGCCTTGTTGGAGCTGTAGGTATGAAGCACTGACAAAAATCTTTTTCCTAAATGGTGATTAAAATTGATGTTATAGACATGAGTGAGATCTACAGCTGAATGCTCTAGGCTCCTTGGTCTTTCCAATAGGTGAGTTAAAATGGCAAATCTGAGAAATTCGGATGAAGAACGCATGGCTATAAATGTTTCAGATAAGATTCACCCCCACCATGGTTTAATACATGTAAAGCAAGGGAAAGCCATCCTGTGACTGCATTGTAGGAATCGATTTTTGTCAGCTGAGATCTTCCTTCCTTCCTGAGGGGATGTTTGTTCCTTGCGCATAAGAGCAAAAGTAAAATGATTTGCCTTTACTTTCATTTCAGTGGTGTCTTCCTCTAATATGTTTGGGAGTTATCTTAAACAGAGACACACAATTTAGAACCCATGAGCTGCTCATAACTAATTCATTCAGTTTATTTCCTCCATGGCTTCCTTCCTTCTCAAAAGCCCCTTTACATCAGGCTGTGAAATGGAATAATTGCTTACACTGGAATAGCCTGCATTTTTCTGGAGTCCTTGCAGGTGAGCACATATGAATTCAGTAACTGGTGTTTGGTAACTGATGGGAGTTTACTGGATTGGTAATCTCAAAAAGATCATTTCACTACCTGTAAGCACCTGCTTGCCCTCCAGCTCTGATTGCAACCTGTCCCAGGCAGGCCAGAACAGGATCTCATTATTGGGAGCAAAGGACTAAATTTTAAGTTTACTGACTTCTGAATGGGGCAATGCTTTAAAGAGAAGACAGGGGCTGCCGTGAGCCCCTTTTTCTTAATGGACTGTGTTTCAGTGAGAACTTGCTTAGTGTTACTGCTCTGATTAAGAGACAGTCATATCAGGTTTTCTGGGCCTGCCCTGGAGGTGTGTGATGTGGCACACCAGTCAGCCAGCAAGTGTAATTCCGCGGGAAGTAAGGACCATTCAAAAGAGATAAACAATTGAACTGACTTGATCACTTCTTTAGTATTACAGCTGCATCTTGCAGTGGGCCTTTTTGGCACCAAAGTGGGATTTCAGTTTCACAACTGAGCTCTGTGTGAGGGAGAGATTTTATTTTCCTTGTTCCCTTTCTGCTGTCATGTGGATTTAGAGGCTTGCCTTGTCTGCTGTGTAGGGGCTCTTGAGTAATAAAGTCCTTCAATTTAAGATTAAAAGAAGTCTCAAATGAAAAAAAATCAGCATTTAAAAAATAATTTATCCGCTCAAGTTAAAAAAATATCCGTAGTCTAAGTGAAACATGTAAAAGAGTAAAAAGTCCTTTTGCTTTCATCCATCCAAAATGTCCAGAGGCTCTACTGTGAGTTCTTGCCTTGCAGCCTTGTCTGAATGTAGGGTTCTAGGAAAAAGCATCACTGGCGGATCAGTCATCAGATTGTTCTTGCACACAGTGATGAATTGGGGTAAGAAGTGACTTGTAGAGCAGAGTTGTCCTTGTTCAGACATGACTGTGGTCTGAAGCAGCCAAAGAGCATTGCTGAAATAATTTGAATATTTTTGGCAGCATTTTAGTAGGCAGATGCTGCAAAATAACTGCTTGGTTAACTGGTGCTAATGAAAGTCTTATTTGAACTGTGAAGTGGACTGATAAAGGTTTTTGGCATCTGGGCAAATGATGCAATGAGGGAAACCAAGTTGTTTGTCTTAGCTCAGTGGGGAGCTTCTGATGCTGTAAATTTAGTAACCTCCTTGACAAAAGTTTGTTTCAATAAGGACAGTATGGAAAGTGGGAAAACAATTGTGATGGGATGTTGTTAAGTCCTGGAACAGAGGCTTTGTTGTAGCAGTGCAGTGATAGCTACTGGTACTTAAAACATGGAGGAAGAAGCAGTTTGAGATACAATTTAATTGAAGGAATGTAAAGATGAGTTGCCTCAACTGAATTTGGGGGGTTTATCAACTCTTAACAAAGACAGATTGAAATCAAGAATGGTCAGGGAGAATAAGAAATATTTTAGTTTTTCTATATACAAAGGTTCTAAGGTTTATTTCTGTGAGAGGAGAGTCTTCAGCACCAAGGATTTTTATGGATAGGTGATAGAGATGGAGTCTTCCAGTGGGGAAACGCAGAATGAGATGAGATCTGTGCAGAGCTAAGAGCCATGAGAAGCACCCGTTGAAGCAGAGGTGAACGAAAATACCCCTGAATACCTATTTCTCACTAGCATATCAATGATGTGCACGTGCTACAGAGCTCTGCAGATGCTTTGGATTCTCCAAAAGACTTGCAGCATTGCTTGGGGAGCATTGTTTTGGAAATGTTCTGTGTTTTATTAGCAGAGCAGTCCATATCTGCACATTTCAGAAGCTTTGTCCCTCACTTCACTGCTCAGCTGATTCCAATTTTGTATCTCATTCCTACAGGGCATGGCATTTGGACAGGAAACTTCGGGGAGCATCCACCTTATGATGTCCCAGATAGCAATGGCAATTTTGTGTCTCCAGTTCTTGCTGGTTTCTACATGTTCCTGACAATGATAATCCTGTTGCAGGTAAAGACAAAAACCTGTTCCCTCCAAGGAAGAAGCTACTCAAAATTGAGCATGATCACAAATGAACAATTAATATCAACTAATAGCTGTGCAGTGCCTTCTTAATCCTATTTGAAAATATTGCTAGGAATGTTTCAAATCATCCAAGTGTGAAATAATAATTCTTTTTTTTTTTTTTTCCTTCTAGCTGCAGATTTTTTTCTTGCTATTGACAGCCCACAAGGATATAGATAGGAAACACATGTATAATATATTTAACTCAGAATACCTAACAGATGAAATAAAGAAGATATTTACATACAAGTGGGGGGGG
>WBMY01011602.1:198226-292752 GCA_013397315.1 Donacobius atricapilla
CTAGACACGCGAGGGGGGGGGGGGGGGGCGGTTCTGACTATATCCAAAATTCCAAAATAAGAAGCCCACTTAACATTTCAGACAAACAGTGAAATAAAAATTTTGAATTTGCCAGTGGGGAATAATAACTAGGTATGGCTCATCTGGTCTAGGAAAGAAGCTAAATTAAAAGTAGGATTCTTGTCTATCTGAGTGTGATTAAGCTTAATTGGGAAAGAATATTTTATTGGGTGAGGAAAAAGTAACATTTACTTTTCCAATTTCTTGATGTCAGTGCTGAGATTTAAGTGGACAGAATTTTTTTAATATGAACAAAATCTGAATATAACTTTCAGAGCTGCTCAGAGATTCCTTGGGGGATTGCTCTTCATTACTGAAACAGAATATTTCTGCATCTTAAGAGTTCATTATTATTTCAGGGCAAGGAAGCTTGTGAGCAGGAAGTGTTGTGTGCAAAGTAATGGTTTGTGAAACTTTTCTGCACTAAGAGTTACTCTGTGCTGGTCCATCCTTTCAGACTTTCAGAAGGGTAAGAGCAAGCATGAGCCTCTGCCCAGAAACATGGAAAACATGCTTTGTAAGAGCATCCTCTGAAAGACCCACCTTTGAATTTAGTACTCCAGGAATTTAGTCTTAAGTTTGCCACTTAATATCCCTGTTTCTCCATTGCTATTGAGTGCAGGATTTTTTTCAGCCCTGAATTATTACTCATCAGTCCTACAATATGTCTCAAGGAAGAACTATTTCTTTGTAAATCATTAATATACCTGTGCTAGGACATTGCTGGTAGAAAGCAGCAAAATTTATCTCACCCCTTGCTGAGAATTGAAATTCTCTTTCAGATTTTAATCCCCATATCTCTTTATGTGTCAATTGAGTTGGTGAAACTGGGCCAAGTCTTCTTAATTCACAATGACATTGACCTGTATGATGAAGAAGCAGATTTGCCCATCCAGTGCCGTGCCCTCACTATTACTGAAGACCTTGGACAAATCCAATATATCTTCTCAGACAAAACTGGGACGCTGACAGAAAACAAAATGGTATTCCGGCGCTGTACTGTGGATGGGATTGAGTTTTCCCATCAGGAAAATGGTGAGAGATACTTTTTTATACTTGCCTTTTTTTTTTTTAAGCAATTAAATATTAATTTAATTAAATTTAATTTAAATATTAATAACTAAAATTACTAAGCCCTCTGATTGAATGTAGAGTTTTGCAGAATAGTCACTATTTTTTGAGGGACTGCTGTTACAGAAATTCACAGAAGTGAAGGTGTTTTAAATTATTCAGAAGTCAGACAGGAAAGCTCTTCCAGGTCCCGCTGCAGGCACCTCCAGGATTTGCCCTGCATTCAAAGAGCACTCAAAGAGAACATTTTCTCTTTCATTTTTAAATGAACACCAGATAACCTTTTTTATAAGCTCACAATCCAATATTAGTTAATATTTAAACTCAGTGGGTCCAAAAGTAATTACTTCTGTGAATATGTAAATGTATATTTCTGAGTGATATGAAAATTATAGGTACTCTTTTCCTGGAGTGGATGCTGGCTGCCGTCTGGATCTGAAGGATCTTGGCACTTGGTGCTCTGGATTGATGGTGTTGCCTCAGCTCCTTCTCCGCTGTTACTTTCATGCTCTATGTAGCAGAAAGGATCCTGTTAAGCTGGCAAGCAGCTGCTAAAAAGATGTTTGTGTTCTGTGACTGAAAACATTAGCAAATTTGGGAATTACCGTATTTCGCTCACCTGTTCCACCTGCGAAGAGCAGGTGAAGAGACAAAACATTAAGAGAAGCGCATTAAAGTGACTGATCACTTTGAAGATTCATTTTTATTTTCTTGTGATAACAACAGTGGCAGTTGCCAGAAACTGCTGTGGACAGTGAAATTTTTCTGATGATGGCTTTTGAAATGTTTTGGCTTTAGTTTAGTTTATTTCAGGTTTTTTAACTGATCAAGGAATTCCTTCCAAACAATGAAAAAAAAACAACCACCAGAATCAGCAGATCAGGGGTAAGGTTTCGTTTTTCTTTTACAGACAGGCGACTGAAAATACAGAAAGAGCTGGATTCAGACAATGAGGATTTTGCAAAACTTCAGCATTTCACCCTTCCTCCCATGAATCTTGAGAGACCAGCCACTTGCAAGCACCATACCATGAGACCTCTGCGGAGGTGCCAGAGCGACCGGGCGCGTTTCCAGGGGCACAGGAGGAGCAGGTCGGTCGGTCGACGCGACAGCAACCAGTCTCAAGTGGCATTCAGCAGCCCCATTGTGAGTACCAGCAGACTGAGCTAACACCTTCTAAATTATCCCTTCCATTGCGTTTGGTGATGGAAAGCCAGCAGGTAGAGAGGAGAAAAAATCCAAGCCTTGTTGGAGCTAAGAGAAAGAAGGGGGGGACAAAGAATCGGAGTCCTCAATTGGAGCATGCAGGCTGCAGTCAGGGGGAGCAGAATCTGTGGCAGTTTGGGTCTGAAGCTTCCCAAATTCACACACAGCCTAATTAAAGTCAGACTGTTCTGCTCTTCTTGAAACATTTTTAACAGACATTTCAGACAAGGCTTTTGTGAACACTAAAAAAAATCATACACGTTCAAAATAAGAATTCCAATTAAAATAAAAGGCCTGGAAAACCCATCCAAACCTTGATTAAAAAAAAAAAAATCTAATAAATGCAGAATTCTCAGAACTTTGTTTCCTGCAGTTGTTATAAGATCATACTTACCTGAAGTAAGTAGTAAGTACCACTCAAAACTCCTACTGTTCTTAGAATATGGGAGTTCTGTGAGTTTTTCTGTAAGTACATAGTAGTATCCTTTGCCACCTAAGCCAATTCCCTATTAATAAAATGGGAATAATAATTTTCTTCAGTGTCTATGGTTCTTGCCCTTTGGAACTTACATTACCACTTCTGATGCATTTTTACTCTGCTACAAATCTGCACCATCCTGGGTACTCCTGGTATACAGAGTGTGTTTGTAGACCTGTGTGTGTCAGCAGACAGAGGTTTGTAAGAAAAATCCATCTTTCAACAATGGGACACGACAAAAAATTAACATTTACTCTCTCTACCTTTAGGCGTTCTTATGAATTAAGAGAGTGACGGTGCATTTCCTTCTGGATTTAATAGTTCCAATAAGTAGTGCCTTGCTATTAGAAACACTTAATGAAGATTTGCATTGTCCCATGGTCATCAGGTTTTCATGCCATCAAGTAGAAGAAATGCAATCAAGTTAATGAGGAAACCTTAAAACTGAATGGCACCAGCCATTTTATATCAGCATTTTCCCTAACAAAATTGTTAACATTGAAAGTGTGGCAAATTTAAGTGATTATTATCATTGATGCTGTTTTATTCAGTTTTCTTTTTTGCTTGGTTAGGGTTTTTAATATATGTTCAGGATGAAAATTCAGGTCAGCACTGTTTTCACTTAATGTGAAAAATAAGATGAAGAAAAAATTGTTCTGATAAATATTGATTTTTTTTTTTTATTGTTTTGTTTTTAAAAGCTGTCTCTGAGGCCACAATTAGCCTGACAGTTTTCGATTTTTCCAGAGGAAGCTTCTGAGTTCAGAAAGTTGCTGCTGAAGTGAAATGCCCAGTAGTGCATTGTCCTTTTTGACAAGACCTTGCAGCAGACATTGAGGATATAGATGAAAAAGAAATTGAAGGGGATGATGACAGATAGGGGTGGCTGAGATAGACATGTAATAATTTGGTGTTTGTAATGTTCATTCTAATTGTGGCAATGCATGAAGAAATTGGATGAAAAATTGTGCAAAATTGGTGTTGGTGAGATTCTAATCTTTCATGTTTCAAATCTAATAGAATTCCCAACATAACTGTTTGAATAACTGTTTGGAGAGCCGTACCTGCACATAAGTGCTCTTCATTGGAATTGTCCTGTTAAGCTGTTTGGGATTGCTCTATGTACAAAGCATTGCCTTGGCCTAGTCCCATCACCCACAGAACCGCTGCAGTGCAATTTTGTGAAATGGTTTCTTAAAATCAGCAGCTTTAATCTTTCAGCCTCTGATTCTTTTTAGGAGACCTGAGAAGATAACTAAATTTGGGCTTATCCTTAGCATGTTTCTGTTTGTTAGAGAAAGAACTGCATTAAAATACTAAGCCAGAAAAACAAAAGCTTTCTGCAGCAGGGAAAGTGCAAAGCCTTGTTCCAGCTTTGGATTTCAGTTGAGCTGCAAAATGAGCAGTAGATTCATTTGCAATTATTAGGATTATTTATGAACTGCTTGTCACTTTAGCAAGCAGGAGATGAAATGTAACATTCAGCTCAGCACGGTTCAGCCAAGAAGGTGCTTGGGTGACTTCTGTTGCATGTTTACAGAACTTGGGAAACTTGTGCCAGATTGAATGAGGTGAGGGTGATAGCTGAGATGAACTGTAAAGCAGCTAAATAACTTCGGCAGTTGCTTAAAGAAGGCATGCGAACTGTTGGCTCATGTGGAGGTGACTTTTCAATTTGGAATTCCTTTTTCAATATGGCCCTGAATTTAATCCAAACCAGATTCTGCTAACATGAAATTTCTGTTAAAAGTGTTACTCCCATAGTTCTACATCAAAATAAATTGTAGCAAAGTGACATAGTTAAGTAATGGCTTGCAAATTTAGGTTTGATCAGAAAGAGAGTGATAGTAAAACTACAGAAACATTTCAGTAAATAAGTAAATTATTTACAACAAGTAAATATGTATTTATTTATTGCAAAAACTGAAGAAGAAAATTTTGAGAGCACTTCCCTTTCTGGGTGCAAAATGAAACTCTCTGGAACCAAAAAGTGATACCGCTGTAACTATACTATAAGCACAAAATGTTCTCTGTTGAAATAACTCTCATCTTCCACGCTGAACAGGGAGACCCCAAGTATACATTTTTTCTAGAATGCCCTTTAATTCAGGAGTCAGCAGTTTCAAAGTTAAGGGATACACCATAGATTTTTCTGATTTTTAGTAGATCTCAAGAGAAATAAAATTCTGAGATCATCTTCCTTTTGAAGATGCATTTCCATCTAATTATCTAGTTATGCAGCTTTTTGAAAGATCTCTTTTTTCCATAACTGTTAAGCACAAAAGGGATTTTCTAGGTCTAAATTCAAGAAGTCTATGAAGTGGCCAGTTATTCCTTGAGGACAAGGGTAAATGAAAATAATCCTCACTAAGTAATTTCTCTTCCAGGAAAAGGACGTGACTCCTGATAGCAGGCTGCTGAGGCGAGTGCGAGAAGCTGCCCTCCAGACTGAAAGTTTTTCTCCTTTTATACATATGAAGACTTCCACATCCTTTACTGACTTTTTTCTTGCTCTTGCCATTTGCAATACAGTTCTGGTCTCCACTGCTACTGAGCCAAGACAAAGGGTAATCTAACTTTAAATACATGAGGAAAATGGATCATGCCTCCATTTAACAAGATAGAGCAGTATCCAGTGAAAACCTAAGTGGTGAAAAATGGTTTGTTTGGGAGTTGCCCTCTAGTTGCTTTACCTTTTCTCTAATATCTACTGCTTCCCTGCCTGTGTATCCCTTCCTAGCTTGTCTTCTTATGTTTGATGAATAGCTAAGGCTACCACAGAGTCTGCAGTTGTTCTTTTAGATTTTGTATTATATATGCTGTAAGAAGTTTGTTGAACACACTGGGTTTTCTCTGACCTGCCAGACAATTGACAGAACTACTAGGGCTTAATTACATCTTTGCTTCAGAGGTAGAGATATGAATCGCCATCACATTTGGATGCTATCCCTATTGAATCCTTCCACCACAGTTAAATGGCAGGAGAGGGAGAAAGGGGAAGTTGCAGTTATTATTATTGTCATTTAGATGCAGAAAAGTAGAGACAGGTTTTGAGAAGGTTCTTGGAGTTCACATTTGTTTATTTTTAACCTTGGTTTTTCTCGTATTTCTAGGTCACAATCCCACCACCAATAAAACCTTCAGGAATCACCCTGGAGAAAATTCATCAGATATTTCAAAGGCTAAAATTAGCAAGCCTTAGTCAATCTTTTTCATCATCTCAGTCTAGTTCACAGCTTGGTGCCAGCTTCAGTGCAAAGAACACCGAGGAGCCCCTTGTTGTGCTGGAGAGTTGTGACAATGATAACGACTGCTCAGCCAGCAGCAGAGGCCAGGAACTCCAGGACCAGGGCAGCACAGATATTGGGCCTGCCTCCTTGGATGAAGTTTTTAGGTCTGCAACGAACAGTTCTCTGCCCACAGACTTTTGTTACGAGGCTGAGAGCCCAGATGAGGCAGCTCTTGTCTATGCTGCCCAGGCCTACAGCTTCATCCTCGTGTCCCGGACCCCCGAGCAGGTCACCGTGCAGCTGCCACAGGGCACACTCCTGACCTTTGACATCCTCCACACCTTGGGATTTGACTCCGTCAGGAAAAGGATGTCTGTAGTGGTGAGACACCCTCTAACCAAGGAGATTGTTGTCTACACAAAAGGCGCTGACTCTGTAATAATGGACCTGCTGGACGACTCCCCCAAAGGTAATTAGCCAGGGAGCTATTTCTGTTGTGTCTCCTAACTAGTCTTTTCTGCAGGAAATATTATATCTAGGTATTAGAAGTATAAAAAAAGAATAAGCTTTCTCTAGTATTGTCCTTGCAGATCAGAACTGAGGTATTTATTTAACCTCAGAAGTGCTTAGAATATGGAATGGGATAATTAAAATTCACTGATAATACTAACCCATGTGGATTGTGTACTCAGCAATAATACTGTCATAAGGGTCTGACCATTGTTTTTCAGGTTGTCAGCAAGAATGCTAAAATATTAACAAACAAAAACACAACTAATGTTATCTTAAAGGAAACAAGAATTTTTAGCAAGATTTCAGCTTCTGCACAGCCAACATTTTTGAGCTTTTAAAGAATCTGGTATAATAATGGAATCGACTTTTCTCTAGTGCCCACTCATTTTTAATCTTGAGCCATTAGATCAAAAGTTATCTGTGCTTAAAATATAGAATCTTTTCCTTGTGTTTCACAGGTGACTTTAGCACGGAGAAGAGACTGAGAAGAATTAAAGAAAGAACACAGAAGCATTTGGACTACTATGCCCGTGATGGGCTGCGAACTCTGTGCATAGCTAAGAAGGTGGGAGGCACCAGGTTCTGTACATGTCAATGGGATTACTAGAAAACTATTGTGGTTATAATTCTGCTTCAGACAAACAGCCGGATATAGCCCATCTTTTTGTCCCTCTGCTTGCCTTGTCCAGAGTCTTTTTTTCCTCTTTTTCCTCAATGTGACCAAATGGATTTTTAGTCAGTCTCAAAACATTTATTTCTGTTTCTCATATAGTAACTCTAGCTGACCTACTCTACAGTGCTTCCGAGCAAGAAACAGAGTCTGCAGAGCAGCCAACCTTTTTCTCTTTTGCTTGGTATTCAGCTTTCAAAAGTCTTGCTCTCAGCCTGAGTTTGTGTATTTTAGTGTCATACTTTCATACAGAAGTTGTCAATATGCAACAAATAGATCATATTCAAGCTCTGGAGAAATGTAGACAAGCCCTTAGAAACCGTGCGCTCTCAGCTAAGCAAGAGTTGTGTGAGCAAGAGTTTCTCTACATCATATTTCTGTGTCTCAGCTGCAGGTCATTTGTACAAACTATGTGTTCTTGCGGTTTTCTTTTGGAAAAGTCAGCATTATTTTAAAGATTACACAGTACTTTACCAGTTTGGATAGGAGTTAAGTCTCTGTGATCCAGAATGTTGGCATTTCTCTCTTATTTAAATTTCAAATAAGCGCTGTTTAAATTGTGTTATGCAGGTCTTGAATGAAGAGGACTTTCAAAAATGGGCCAACTTTCGTCGGGAGGCAGAAGCTGCGATTGACAACAGAGAGGAGCTGTTAATAGAGACAGCCCAGCATCTGGAGACCAAACTCACCCTACTGGGTAGCTAGAAATAAGAATTGTCATTGTGTGAAGTATCACTTGCTTGGCAATAAGACAGACAACAGCTTATACTAATTTATATCTGAAAGACTTCCTCTGTGGTTTGGAAATCTCCAGGCTAGGGAAATAAAATCCAATGATAGTGTCTATACAAGTTCTCATGCATCTTGGGCAGCAGTAACTTTGAAAAAGTGTACTGAAACTATTGTGTGCCCTGAGCAAAGGACATGCACATCAGCTCTTGCTGTGGCTCAGCTGACATAGTAGATAATGAAGTTCCCACAGTTCAACTGTGCATCCAGATCCTTAGATAAATGTACAAAATGCTATAAATTAACTTCCGTTTTGAGCATGAATTCCAAGGGAATTTTGGTAATTGAAGTGTATTGTAAAATTCAGTAACTTAAACATGTTGGCTTTTTGCTTCTCAGTTCCTGCTGTTTGTTGCATTGTTGTGCTTGCCTTGTGCACATTGTAAAAAAATGTTTAGTATTAAAATTTACATTGATTGACATTCCTGCATCATTCATTACCATCATATCTAATAACATCACTCTGTTAAATTATGGAGCACTTCAGTGCTTTCTCTTCGATTTTGTTTGTAGACATTTTGCTCTTTATGACTTTGATTTTTGGAGTTGTCTCAATCTCATTTTTCTCTGACTACAATTTGTGCCCAACTGTACTTGGTTAAATTTGTGCAATTGCAAGCAATAGCTTGCATTATGGCTTCTCATAATCTCTGCAGTGATTTAAAAAATTAGAGTAATAATGGTAAATGCCATAAGCAGACCGCATAAGAGGTAATGAAGATCTTGTCAGAATCTGTTACCTTTGCCAATTACTAAGGCTCTATGTGCTTTCACACTTTAATTTGCAAAAAGTGTTCCCTTAGCCTAAATCAATATCTATCTTTAATGTACCACAGTTACAGCATCTTCAAACTGACCTCTAGTGGAAGGGATAAGGAGTATTGTAACATCCAGATGGTGATTTCCCAACATCATCAGGATGAGTGTTGGCATCTGCTTCTAAGTTTGTGCGTGTTCAAAAAGAAAATGTACTGTACTGTTTCTTCTGCCTTTGATGGCTGAAGCATCTGACTTGACAATAGAGACAGCGCTCATTTAAACAGTCAAAGTTCATCTTTTCTGGTTGCTTTGATGGGACTTAATGCAGTATTTTTAAAATGCGTATGGTGTGATTCCTCTGCCAGCACACTGTCACTTTGGATTATTAGGAAAAAATTAAATGCATTGTTCTTGCAATGAGCAAAATGAAGAGGCAAAACTTGATTGTTGACACATTGGGACCCTAATCCAAATGCAGATCATGAGCCTGTGTTTTTATTTGTTGGACAAAACCATGGTTCAATTCTCAGTAAGTTCAGGAGAGTGATTGGAAAGCAAAGAACTTCTTTTGAACAAGAAAATAGCAATTTGATTTCCAAGAAAAAGTTAATTATTTCTTTTCTTTTCCTGTTTGCCCAGGAGCAACAGGGATAGAAGATCGTCTACAAGATGGAGTACCTGACACTATTGTGTCTCTCCGAGAAGCTGGGATAAAAATTTGGGTGTTGACAGGAGACAAACAGGAGACAGCAGTCAACATTGCATACTCCTGTAAACTTCTGAACCAAAGGGATACTGTCTTCACCATTAACACTGAAAATAAGGTGAGTAAAGAGAGACAAAATGCACAGGATTTGCTATCTTACCCTTTTTTTTGTGTCTTCAGTTTGGCATTCCTTTGCTCTAGACCTCACTCAACAAACAGTCAAAAAACCCCAAATAGCATTAGGCCAGAAACTCTGTAGACAGCATATAATAGAATGACTTGAAATATAAGACACTAATGTAGAGTTTCATTCAATTAGAATATACTGATTTTTCCAAATGAAAATAGTATTTTTAAAAATTACCTGAATTGCTAGGTATTACCTGAGTTAGTATCTTTAGGAAGACATTAATATGCAATTGAAGTGCCCAATTCCTTTATAACATGGATATCTGGATTTGCACCTTACAAGTGGAATTTTCAGTTTAACCCTAAATGGTATCTGTTAGAAGACATTTGGAAAGTGCTGTAGGAGTCAGCCAAGAAAAAGTATGAAGGTGTAGATTTAAGTAAATTCAGAACTTTCTAATTGCTTGTTCCCTAATAGGATTAGCCTTAATCAGAAATTTATTTGCAAAAAATTTAAGCCTGTATATGTTTGTTTAAGCGGGGGCCAGTTAAAAACATAGTCACTTTCTTGATATTCCATGGGGCAAACACGGCTGCTGATGTGTTCAAAAATTCCCTCAGTTTCCATGGGCAAGAAGAAGGGCAGGCTGTAGGCAAAGGGAACAGAGTGCAAAAGACGGATAATCACTTCAAGGGCCGGTCTGTCAGCTCCTGTGGGTCACTAAAACACAGCGAGCAATCTGTGGTGCAACCTATGGCAGTTCCTGACAACATCTGAACAGAAGAGAGAAAATAGAGTCCTAACTTCCAAAGAGGATAAATGTCATTACAGATGTTGAAAGTAAAAGGCTTTAGAGAAGCCAACTTGGCTTTTGCTGGATGTGGAGCAATGTAAGCAAGGTAATCATGCCTTAATGTCAGGAAGTGGGTTGGCCATCGCTGTGCACAGCCTCACACCTCCTCCCTTCAGGCATCTGCGTGGGACAGGTTGCCTACAGGACAGGATGGATTATGGGGACACCATGTCCAGGCATTGTGGTTGAACCAGACTCATTTGCTAAGGAAGGCCAGCCCTGACCATTTCTAAACACAAAAAGATCCAAAATGCCGCTCTGATGCCTGTTTTGCATTTTCTTTCTGGTGACCTCTTACTTCCCATTGACACCTGGAAGCCCCTGAGGTGCCTTCAAAGCAGCTGCTGCCTTTTCCCTGCTCCTTTTCTTGCAGCGTCACTCATGGCCCTCACTCAGCAGGAACAAGGCGCACAGTGAGTTCAGCTCTTCCAAGGGCTGGCACGAGGCTGTGGAGGGCAGGGAGGGATTCCTTGTGTGACCAGACAAATCAGCCGTCTGGGTTGTCTCAGCTCCTCTCCCCAGAGAACCGGGGTTACCGATACAAGCTTGCTTTTCTCAATAAAGCTATTGTGAGGATTAAGTAAATATTGTTAAAATACAGGCTGTTTTCCTTATGGTAAGCAATTGCATGGAGCAGTGAGATGGTCTACTTTCTAACTGATTTTGTCTGCAGCTAGTAGCGCTCCAGACGAGAAAAAAATCCTATGCAAATATCTGTCTCTTTTAATGTAATGGAAATAGAGAAACATGCAAAGATGATATGGAATCTGGCACGGAAAACATTCCCACGTGTAATTTCATTTGAAACGCACATCTGCTTTAACGGGAAGCAGAATGAATACATTTGGGGCGGAAATGATCAGGTGGTTTCTGCCAGAGCAGAGATGCCACAGGCGGGACCGCCCTGGCTCCGGGAAATGCCGGCCTGGGCGCTTACCCACAGCAGCCTCTGTGGCCCTGGATCCAGGCTCAGAAGAAACCTGCATGCACAGAGGGACCTGTGGGAATCCCCGCGGTCCAGGGGGCACCAGAGACTCTCCACAATAAGATTTAGTTCCCTCACTTTTAAAATTAAACCAAAGACAAACTTCGGAAAGAGGCTCCCAAGAGCAGCAGTGGGGAACACATGTATACAAAGCATTTAACCTGTTAATTTTGCCAAAGTTAAGTCTTGAAGTGGCGTCACTGTGAGGGGCCTCTCCTTACCCCTGAGCCCAGCAGATTATTCTAACGCTGAAAATTAAATATCTTCCAAGGAGATGAAACATGATTAGGTAGCTTGGTGGATTTATGGCTTGGTAGCTTGCCTTTGTCAAAAGGCAAGTCAAGGCAAACCCAGAATTTCCTCCACTGTTTTTGATTTGTTCACAGATATTTCTTCAATATTTTTTAGGGGTTTTAAGTGTGCAGGCTAGGTGCAGGTTTTTATTAGATGTCAGAGGTACATTTGATTCCAGAACCTCCCACTTAAGTGTAATTTAAATCTTGCAAACATCCTACACATGTACCTTATGCTACATAAAGCGAAAAATAACATTATAGAACTGAATCATCACTCAATAAAGCTGACAGAAAAGGCAGAAAAAGGAGTGATTAGCTCCTCAGATATTCAGGGCCATGCCACAGAAGGAGGACTTTGAGTACTAAGCAGGAGAAAAATAACTTTGATATCATTTTGGATTTTCTCTGATAGTGTTGTGCCAATTTAGGAGATCTGGATGGGAAAGGTAAGAGTTTTCCCCTTAAATCTGTTTCTATCTAGCACGCAGTCAATTTTAGTTGTTGGCATCTGAAAGGGGACTGGATCCAACATGAAGCAGATTTGCTAAGACAGGACTTTGTGTTTGAGGCACAGTGCTGGAAAATATGGAGTTTTATTTCTGTTCCTAATGGTGACACAGGCCTATGTGACTTAGGAAAGGCTAAACTCTGAAAGTTACTGGATGATTTTGAAAACTTGGACCTCTTGTTTCGCTTACCACAGTTTATTTTTCATGGAAGCCAGCACTGCAATAGCTCACATCATTCATATCAGAACTAGATTTTTCAATCTCTTTAAAAGAAAATATTTTCTTTTCATTTCAGAACTCTCAGCATAAATGCACATATGTCTTCCTGATGTAAAGGTTATTATATTTTCTTTTAAAATAATTCCTTACCTCAGTTAACTGGCTGATAAAATGTGCAGTGTTTTCACTGAGGGATTGGATGGTGTCATATTGAAATAATCTCCAATCAGATGAATCAGTGCGTTTCTCAGTAAATTTCCCCTTATGTTTATCTGATAGTCTTAAACCCACTGGCACGATTATACAAACGTACATTTGGCAAGGTGCTGTGCTGTGAAGGGAGATGGAGATAACTATTTCTAGAACCACGTCTGTTTTCTCACAGGAAACCTGTGAATCTCTCTTGAATTTAACCCTGGAAGAGGTGAAGAAGAATTACGAGTATGACAAGCCGCAGAGGAAGTTTTTTGGCATCATCCCAACATCCTCCCCCATCTCGGAGGCCCCCAGCCCCGAGTTTGGGCTGGTGATTGACGGCCGGACGCTGAGCATCATCTTCCAGGGGGGGCTGGAGGAGAAGCTGCTGGAGCTGGCGCGGCGCTGCCGCTCCGTGCTCTGCTGCCGCGCCACGCCGCTGCAGAAGAGCCTGGTGGCCAAGCTGGTCCGCAGGCGGCTGAAAGCCATGACCCTGTCCATAGGTACCTCTGCTCGGCATCTCACGGGAGGCAGGGGAAGCGGGTTCTTGCTTTAGGAGAAACGTGTGCAATGTATTGCGCGGCGCGGGTTTTTGTGCCTCAGGCAGACGCGGGGAGGAAACAGCATTGATTAATCTTTCCTGATCAAAACCCATATAAAAGTACTTCTTCGGCTTGCACCAAGCAAATCTTGCCCCCCTTTAAACAAGAGGGAGGCACTCCAAATTCAGACTCTCCCAGCAGTCCCTTTCATGCTCAGCATTATGAATACACACACATATTAACTCCAAAATGTCCTTGTTTTGGGCCTGGAAATCACTCAAGATTAGTCACTATTTTATCTTTTCATAAAGCCCTTTTCCTGTCAGATTTTCCCAGCTGGTGAAAACAGAATTATCTCCAGAGTGGTATTAAGCACTGATTTATTTGCCTTTTACCTCCAAATAATGCAAAATGCTTTGAGTTTTCTGCCAGATTTTTTGGTAAGTGATGCCACTGAAATCCTTGGTGAATTGATTTAGATGACTCTAAACTAAAAAAATACACCTCTGTGGACAAAACAGAAAAGGAAGAGTCTATTGTATTTTTGAAATATTACTTTGCCTTACAGATCAAACCATAAGATTTCAGCCTTCTGCTTCATTTATTTTACCAGCAAACCTAATATACAATCTCCATATTGCAGGCAGTAAGCAAGGCTGTTCTTTCCCCAGGAATTTGGTTATATATTTAACTGTAAGTTGAAATGAGCAAAACAATTCTTGAAACTGGCTTGTTACATTGTCATCTGCAATCAAATTTGTCATAGAGTCAGAAAATTCAGTGAAATAAGGTGTTGCAAAACATGTTCCTGAACATACGAATTCGGCCAAGCAGAAACACAAAATGATGGTGATATAAATGGTGTTGGGGTTGCTGTGTCACCACCCAGCCAGTCCCAGCGCTGGATTTTGCCCTGGGGGAGCCAGGTTTCCTGGGAAGGAGGGAAGGCAAGACTAAGACCAGAGCCTTGACGTCATGCTTGATGCCATGCCTCAGTTCTCCTGATCAAGATGCATGGTAGTACAGAATATTTGAAATAATCAGCATAGCTGAGATTGTTTCCTTCTTCTGATGGGGGCAACCTTTCTTGCACTGTTATTCTTCCCTCCTGTCTTCCCACTCTAGGGGATGGTGCAAACGACGTAAGTATGATTCAAGCAGCTGATGTTGGAATTGGAATATCTGGCCAAGAAGGCATGCAGGTATCCTCTAAGTTTCTTTCCTCTTTTGTCAGGCAGTCCCTTGAGGCTTAATAAGTTTCATAGCAGCCCTAGACTATCAAGTGTCATCTTAAAAATGCAAGTTGGCATCATAAATTAATATGCAGTTTGTAATTATGGGACCAAAAAAAAAGCATTTTGAGCCAAAAATTAGCATGTAAGGACAAACCTGTGTTTGCTCATGAGACTGGAAAATTAGCAGATGTCTGCCCAGTGTTAGGTGAACATCTGGTTTCTGAATTTTCTCAGCTGCTGCATTTCTAGGTTTCCAGGTTTTGTGGATTCTCTTCCACAGTCTTCTGTCCTGAATCTTTTCCCACACATCCCCCTTCCTTATTCTCCTTAAATGGAGAGTTCTGCAGAGATAGAAAAGTTCCAACCATGTTCTTGAGGATTTGGTTTGTTGGTTTGTTTTTTCTACAATATTCAATAGTAGGAAATTATTTCAATGTCTATGTTCAAATTTCATTATATAGCATGGGGAAAGGATATATTGTAAATGACCTTCTACTCCTTTTCCCAAAGGCTGTGATGGCCAGTGACTTTGCAATATCCCGATTTAAGCATCTCAAAAAGCTCCTTCTTGTCCATGGACATTGGTGCTATACTCGCCTGGCAAAGATGGTGATTTACTTTTTCTACAAAAATGTGGTAAGATTATTAAAATTGTGAAATTTTCATCCTAGCAAAAGTTAATTCCAGGTCCAGGGGTTTTCTTTGTTGTTTGGTTTTGGTTTTGGCAGGTTATACTCTTACTTTTAAGGAAGTCACAGTTCATGTTTCTTCACTTTGCGAGTTAATGGTATGCCCCTTCCTTCTTAGCATGGTGCTGCATAGAGCACCATTGAGGAAAATACAGGCTCTAAATATATTTTGAAAGAGCATTATTCCAGAGGGAAAAAAGGACTCAAGGCTTAGTAACTATATGGTAGCACAAGGAACTTTATTAATAATACCCATGAGCCTCAAAATAAAATTTGCATAAGAGAGGTCAGATTATTAGCACTCAAATATAGATGAGTGTGCATTAGGAATTGCCTGCCTGTGAAACCTCTGAATTTTTACAGGAACCACTTTCAAGTAATGATGCAGTTATATGTATCATTATTATTAAAATTTTAATGTATATGCAAATGAGCTGTGCATTGAAGTATGATATAAAGTGGAAAAAAGGAAGTAATTCAGTTTCTACAAGACTGGGCAAGCAAGTCCACTAGATATGAAATACAGTCTGAGCTTGAAAGACTTTTTACTTAGAATTCAAGGTATCTGTTTTTTCTGGAGTTTTTAATAATTTTCAAGAAGGATTACTTCTTATCACTGTTAAAATTTGTAGTGAAAATGAACACTTTCCCTTTCTTGACTGGACATTCTTTTAGAGATCAAAGGCTATTTGCAGTGTGAAATAGTTCTCCAGACTAGGATGCTGCTGTTCTTTAGTCTCCCCCATAGCATTAGGGAGCAGCATGCCTTTGATTCCACATGGGCAATGACATTCTAAAAGGATTCCAAAGTCTGGTGCTCAGGGCTGTGAACAGTTTACTCAATTATTCTCTGATATGTTCTTAAAGAACCATAGTGGCTTTTAAAAAGCTGTATCACAGTGGATCACTGAGAAAGAGACCCTCATGGTATATTATTTTATGGAATGAAGTGCGGTGCCTTTAACCAAAATCCTATTCGGAGTTTCTGTTCTAACCAGTGTCTCACATGAACGTCACGGGTGGAACTGTGTTTGTATTTGCTTTTCCCCAGTGCTACGTCAACCTGCTCTTCTGGTACCAGTTCTTCTGTGGGTTCTCGGGCAGCTCCATGGTAGATTACTGGCAGATGATTTTTTTCAACCTCTTCTTCACCTCAATGCCCCCCCTTCTCTTTGGAGTCCTTGATAAAGATGTTTCTGCAGAAACACTCCTTCGTCTGCCCGAGCTGTACAAGAATGGACAAAATTCAGAGGTATGTCATGACTGCTGAAATAACTGCTTGATAATCCAAAGGATCACAGGGGGTTTTTTGTTAGGAATGAGGGAAGGAAGAAAAGAGTTTAGACTCACTTGGAACATTGAAACAACAGGAGCCCAATCTTCTGTCTCTGCAGCAATGCATTCCACTCCATGGGAGCTGTGACACCATAGGTCACTAGACAAGTTTAAATATGACAAATAGTCAAACTAAAATGGCACAAAATAAGCTTTTCATTAGAAAAAGTATTTTTGACCAATTTTATAGCTCTAGAAAGAGCTTGGATAAAGAATTTGAGGAATAAGATCCCTTGTGAAGGGATGAGACATTGGCAAAATTCAGCTTTTAAGACTTTTGATTGACTTGGTCATTTTCCTAAGGTCTATCTTTACTTAACACAGATAAAATGTCTGTTTAGAGATAAGCGTTTGGTTTAATCAGCTGCTCAGGAGCCATTTACTCATGGAAGGAGACCAGTTAGCAATAATTAGTAGTCAGAATGGAAGAAAAACAGACAGCAATTATGTTTGCAGGACAGGCTAGAGATGTATATCCCATCATAATGACTTATCTATAAACTCCTACAGATATACAACTTGTCAACTTTTATTATTACAATGTTGGATGCCTTCTATCAAAGCCTCATTTGCTTCTTTGTCCCCTATTTGGTGAGTAACAGCCTTATTAATATTCTCACCCTCCTGTCCTCTGAGAAGTAGCTAATTCAGCTCTGAATAGTCAGGGTTCACCACAGTCTCTCTGCCTGTTTTGTAGATGTACAAAGACTCTGACATAGATGTATTTTCCTTTGGAAACCCCATCAACACCATCTCCCTCCTGACCATTCTCTTGCACCAGGCTCTAGAAATGAAAACATGGGTACGTGTTTGACCTGTCCTGTTCACAGCTCTGGGGGTTTTTGTGAATGTTGCATCTTGTGTAGGCATAGAATTCTCTTACAGAGTCATTTACCTGAATTCTGGGTCACAAAAAGTGAGTAACAAGTGCACTAAGATCTCACAAAGTGCCGGAATTTGTTATTAGCCTCAGGTTAAACCTTCCTGTGCACAGTGAGAATTTTTTTCTATCATGCCTTTGGACAGGACAGTACAATGTATTTGCATACCTCGATGTACGAGGAAGTGTTACTTGGAGAACTTTATTCACTGCTGTTTTCTAAATATATTTCTGGCTATTTCTCCTACTGCATTTCAGTAAAATGCACTGTTAGATGCATTCTTTCCAACCAGCTTTGTCTCCTCCTGTCTTACACCCGGGCAGGGTCTCACAGGCATCACTTGTGCTTGCAGACCGTGCTCCAGCTGGTGACGATGATCTGCAGTGTGGCCTCATACTTCATCTTCTCAGTAATCTACAACGCTGCCTGCCTGGTTTGCAACCCTCCCACCAACCCTTACTGGATCATGGAGAGACAGCTCACAGACCCCATCTTCTATTTACTGTGCCTTATTACCCCTGTCATCGCGCTCCTACCAAGGTTTGAAGGTTTTCCTCTCGGTTTTCCTTTTGTGGGTTTGTAGACGTGAGTGAAGAGACAGTAATGATGTGTACAGATATGTAACATGTCAGACACATGCTGCACAGGGATAATCGATCAGATGCCTGAGTTCAGCCTTCCAGGTCATGAACCATTCATTTATTCAGTTACATAACCCTAGAGCAAGCACTATATGTCTTCTTCTTTTCCCATCAGGAAAACCTTTCTTTTTAGGGTGCATCAAAGTTTACCAGTACAGACCCGCTATGTAATTGTGCACTGTCGCAACCACAATGTTGTTGAGCAGATCAAGACTACAGGCAAATCTTGGAAATAATCCTATATGTTTGAGAGTTACTAAATATATTCTTGGTTTTAAGTATATTATGGTGCATTACTAAGCTGAATTTAAGAGCATTTCTACAGTAAAAAAATTCATTGCATCCAGAATTTTAGTTAGACTTTGTATTGCAAAAAATCAGATATGTTAAAGATAACTTTAATTGAGACTGGATAATGTTCGGAGAGGGATAATTATTGTGATATGTTGCTGAAAAAAATAGTTTAAAAAATGCAAAGATTGTGTTCCCATATACAAATATGGGAACATTACTACTTTAGGTGTTCAATACACTACTAATTCTTAAATCAGATTTGTTTTGAGATGCACCATTTGTTTCAAATATTTGTTATTTGCTTGGACACTGAAAGAAATGGGTTGGTTTGACTGTCTTGCTAGTTTCCTTCTCGTTCCAATTCCCATAAGTAATGCAGCACACTGGTATTACAAAATTCAGGACAATATTTTTAGTATCTGTTTTTGTAAATGCTTTAAGGCATTAGAATCTGAGCCTTATCTTTGGCTGGAAAGGAACTTCTTGAGACTAGATGGTGTTTTTCTTCAAACTTGTTATTACTTTCCCATTTGAGTTGAGATACTCTTGTGATTTTATGTTCTATTATATAAGTTCAGATCAGAATAAACACAATTCAGCAAGGTCTCATGTCTTCTAGGCAGGGCATCCTTATCCAGTCTGTTTTGCTCCTGTGTCACTTTTGTTTTCCTGTCAGCCCTCATACAGTGTCATTTTTGACCCTGAGCTTTTTACTGAGAGCTGCATCAAACACGTGATTAGAGAACTCCTGTCTCCATCTTGGGAATTTAGCACAGTTAAGATCCTTGCTGCCTCAGCAGGTTAGTGAGGTTGTTATATTCATAACTCTTCATATAAGATTCATATCTTCAAGTCTGGGCAACTGGTGTTCCTTCATATAGGTACTCCAGAATATTTTCTGCACAGTTCTTCATCTGCAGAATATCCAGGACCTCTTTCTACTACAGCTGAGCTGTGCCAGCAGACCACAGCAGTGGTGAAACCACCCTTTGCTAAAATGCACTAAATTTTAAGCTCCATTCCGTAGTCCATCGCACTGTGCTGCCTGCTCCCTATCTCCTCACATGATGTCTTGAGGTTCTGGTTTCCTTCTAACGGGTTTTTTTTAAATTGCTCTCTTGGGTTCTTCCCCTCAGAACTGCCTTTTGTTTGAGCTGCAGCACTCGGGGAGGCTTGGCCTGTGCCCTGCCTGCTCCAGGTTTTCCCTGGAGCACCGTCTGGCAGTGCTTTGCACATCTGCATCTCAAAACTGCCTCTGCACTGTGTTTTGGGACAAAAACTACGCAGCATTAAGTACAAAAGCCCTCAAGTCTGAGCAGAATTTCATGTTTATCCATTGGCAAGGGAAGGCCCTGTGTTTCCTGGGGTTTTCCCACATATGAACCTGATTATTTCCTCCGCTGTGGAAGGTAGGTTGTGCTCTGCCATGACACCTGCAGAGACCCAAGAGGTAACTGAGTCTTGCACCCTGCAGAGACCCCACAGGTGATCAGCCTCACACCCTGCAGGGCTGTGGGAGGGGCAGGAGCAAAGTGAGAGCAGTTTCCAGAACAGGAGACACAGTTTCCCATCCCCTCCCTGTCCTCCTGTCTGGTTTACCTGGAAGTTGCACAAAAGATATAGAAAACGAGCTGAGGGGAAAGACACAGAACAATGTGATCCACAGAGATCTACACAGAAATTCTTGGGCTCTCCCATGCTCTTAACTTCCTGACCAGACCTGAGATTCTGTTGGGATTGACCAGCCTAAGCACAGCAATTAAACTTTATCCACTCCTGCTTGTGCAAGCCCAAGAAATCCATTGCCTTTTAAGGCCTTTCTGTACTGAGTGCCCCTTTGTTAGCCTTTTCAATCTTGTAATTCTTGTTTATACATACATTAAGTAGCAGGATGTGAGGATGGCACCTTTCTAAATGCAATTTCACAGAACACCCATGTTTGTTTTAAAGTACATGTTGAAGACATCTATGTAAAGGTCAAATCCTAATAAAAAGATGCTGTGGAAGAGACTTTGATTTTCACACAAAGCTGACATGAGATGGAGAGAGGATATTAATAATATTTAGTTACATCAGTTTTCTATCCTGCAAAGGGCAGGTAGGATACTTTCTTTGCTGCCTTCTGAAAAATGCAAAAGCTGATGTTTTTAACTTCTGGTTTTCTTCTATCTAACGAATTAACATCTCTTCTTTAGCCTGTTTTAGCAATCTAAATACAACTTGAGATTTTTTTCTATTTTTCTTCACTGTTCAGCAAAAAAGTAGTTATAAATACTAAAAAATTTACCATATATACATATAGTTGACTTTTTACAGGTGAAACTAAATATATATTAACATGTTGTGTCAAGATCCAGGAGTCAATTTTCATCTGCCAGGTATAAGATGTCTACCAGATGTCTGTAGAGCAATGGAAAATTAGTATCTGTATTTGGGATATGTGATGTAGATTATGGAATGAGCCCACTGGTAAATCCATTTCCTTCCTCCTTCATTAGGTTCTTTATTTTTGCTCTACGAGGAACCTTCGGAGCATCTCTTATTCTGAAAGCACAGCAAGTAGATAAACTTCCTAAGGGGCAACAGGATCTTGAAATCCAGAAACTAAGATCAAGAAAAGAAGCTGCTTCTGGTGCACCTGTGGCATCACCTGCATCTAATGATGACCTTGACCAAAACAACAGCCACTTATGTGTGTCACCCTTTCTTAATCCAGCAGCAGCCTTGTCTCACGGGGACACAGAAAATCAAGGAGTTTCTGGCTCTGATCCTCTCGGGAGAAGGACACATGAGGAAGGCTATTACTTCTTTAATAGGTGGGCAGAGGAAGAATCTGCTGCTACCGATCCTTCAGCAGGCCCTTTCTCTGGAAATCATTCCCTTGTACCCAGCAGGGAAACAGCTCCTGGGCAGCACGGTGCCAAACTGACTAAAGATTATCCCAACAACTTTAATTACGGAAGCCACCGGCGGTCAGTGAGCTCAGTGACACTCTGAAGAAACATTCAGACATGGAACCTACAGCCCATGTGGAGAAGGACTCAACAGGGAAAATAAAAATGTTTGTTCTTAGCCAATGTGCTCACTAGAAATGGAGAGAGAGGCAACTGGAGTAGAGCAGTAGCAACTCCAATATGCAGCTTTAGCTGAATGCATTGTCTGGATTCATCATTACATGACTTTTTGATCTTCCTGGTTTGGTCATGTTACAGGAACATTATGTGAGCATCACACAGTTGCTGAGAATTGCACAGTTACTTTCTTTCAACAAATATTTTTGTATCATATTAATAGGGAATACTTGTTATTATTATGCTATTGAGTTATTAGAAAGAGAATCCATTCTTTACTAAAACAAGTCTTAAAGTAATACTTCCCTCTCTAGATTTTTCCTATCAAAATCTTAAAAAGAGCTTAGTAACTTAAAAATTATAATTCTGCATGAAAAATTATTACCTGCAGATACAAAAGGTACTTGCAGAATAACAGCAATGCAGAGACATTGGAGCATGCTCCAGGTTTTATTATATATACTTTATACATACAACAATTTCAGCTCTACAACCTGTTTTGCCTGAAGAGTAAACTTAGGATTTTTATGCAGATAGAAGTTTGACCTGATATTGTTAGGAAGAGGACAAATGAGCTTATAAAGATGAAGAATACAAATACTGAACTACGTGAACTGCCAAGACAACTCAGTGATAAGTGGAGTCTACTTCTTCATACATACAAAAGTAGACAGATATAACAAGTCACAGTCAAGGATTCAGGTCCTAGAATTCTAAAGTTGTCCCTGATTTTTCCTCTAGAAATTCAGCTTCTTATTTCAATTCCTATATTGTTATGTGGTGCTGCTGCATTCAATCAAGGATGAATCATGCTTCTCCACACAGTTGGTCACGTTCATTAGTTGATGGATCTCAATAATGGAGATTTTGACAAGCCGTATATAAAGGTCACTGATCACGTTGTAGTAAGTACATGGTGTAAAATGACCAAAATATGCATAATAGGTTAACCCTTTTTGGCATCACAGGGCAAAAAGATGCAGGAGAAAACTGTAGGATGTCACCATCATAACTACTTATTGCAATGCAATGAAAGGTGACTTTGGTATTTCTTATAGAAATGTTGACTAGTAAGACCATTTCCCAAGTTTTTCTTCACAATGTGGGGTGAAATCTTACGTAGTTTAAAATTCAAACCATCTGTACTTTTGTGAATCTACCACTGGTTCTGATTTAATAGGTTTTTAGCCTTTTTTATACACGCTATTTTTAACTATTTACTACCTATGACAACATGTGATCTTTCTAATAATCTATATAGCAAATGCTAATTTAACTTCTGTATGTTATAATAATCGCTGTAGCTAGAGTCTTCAAGTTATTATTTTAAAACAACTCAGGCAAAATTGAGTAGCATGTCTCCCACCGGGATTTCTGGTAGCCAGAGCAAGATAATATATAAGAACTCCTTTTGTTAGAGTATTACTTGTCAGCAGTTAAACAATTCAGCAAGAGGTTTTTTTGCTTGATGAACAAAACGAATGAAATTAGGTATAGATGAGAGTATTGTTAATGGAGGCTGAGATTGCTCAAATGTTTGCTCACTAGCCGGGAATGGACCTGGGGCAACAAGACTAAAGATCAATCCTTTACCATTCTCAGCTTTTTTTTTTTTACATCAAATGGTCCATTTCCTTTGGACTTAAAGAGGATTTCAATTCCTTACACATGATACTACAAAATGTGAAGTGTTTCACAGAAATAAGTGTGATAAGATCATGCCTTGCTGTATTGTTGAGGACAAAAACGGAGGTGAAGGAGTGCTTTTCCTACTGTCACCCATGAGCGGCAAACTCATGTGTCCAGAGGCTGCCCCTCTGCAGAGTAGGAACACTTAGCAGAACAACTAGATGACAAATGTATCTGAATGTGCAAGGGGCTGGACAGGTTATGTTTAACCAAATCTGGAAGACTTCCTGAATTGCATGCCAATTGTATTCCTTTCCTGAGTTGAAAGCCAAGACTTAACCTCATGTTTTCTCATCACTCTCCGAAAAAAAATTCTACCACGCATTTTGCCCTGGCTTAGGGTCAGAAATGGCATAGAGGGGAGGGGCCTTTTAAGAAAGGGAGGGAAAACAGGATTGATTAGTAACTCCAGCCAAATAACCCCTAGAAGCTATTTAGTGATGCATTTCCTGCTATGTCTGGGAATAAAAGACGTGGAAGAGTCCTTTTCTAAGTAGTTTCTAGGCTTTAACTAAAAATAGTTATGTCAGTTAAAAGAAAGAAATAAATAATCCAGTTTTCACGGATGCCTTAAATAATTTTGTAGCTAAACATACAAACTGATAATTCTATTGTGTGGTAGATTGCAGCAAATGGTCCAATGGACAAATTTACCTCGAGAGTTTGCAACACAGGGGAAAATCACCCCTTCGTTTTCCTTGATCCTTGAGGAGAGAGAAAGCTGAAATAAACAGAAATGAAAGGCAGCACCATGCAAGGCTTGACCTCTGCATTCCAGCTGGCTCCAGAGCTTTCTATATCTCCCCTCCTGGGTGACAGTGCTGCCAGCTGTCCTCCAAAGCAGATGCTGTCTCATTTCTGGACCCATATTAACTGCTAAGCAGTGTGATCTTCCTTCTGCTCCTGGCTATGCACTTACCATGAACTATCTCATGTTAAAAAAAATGTTGAATAGGCACTTACATCCCTTTGATCATGAGGTAAATTAACTGAGACTATCCATCCTTTGGGGATGAAAGATCAAGAGAAAAAGCTTTTTTTTTCCAGTGAAAACAAGCCTACAGCAAGACAGACAGTCTCCTAAGGAATTTCTTTGGAAGAAGGGAAGTGTCTTTACTAAATGGGTTATTTAGACCTAACTGGATTTCCAAGGTAGCTTTATTTATTTATTTCAAGACACATTTAATAATACTGTCAAGGTCCATGTTCCATTAGTTCTAATGTGAATGCTTCATCATAGAACAGGTGTCTCATTTTTAATGTATCCTCTGGTGATATTCAATATTTCTTATGCTTGGACAATAAAACATTAAAATTAATGGAGGGATGTGTGAAATTACTGCATTCTGTTTATTCTTCTCTATGATGTGTTTTTAATGATACTGCCTATGGAGCAGTGCTTTGAGCTATACAGAGCTTTACCTACACAAAAAAAAGGAGGTGACATCTCACACAGAGGTGAGCAAGAATTGACCTGCCAGGCCTGTTGGCTGCTTGCAGGGGTCAATGCAGAGCCATCCCTCATGTTCTCAAAACAGGCAAATTCTGGACTCTTCTAACATGAGATGCAGGAAGAGCAAACACGTATACGCTGTGTTCGTGTCTGTCCCGATACAGCCACGTGGAGCTGTCTCTGACACTTATTGCTGATTATCTGCTGCGAGTCAGCAATAACTGTGCAGTGTAAAACCCAGAACTATTCAGGTGTGAGAGAGGAAGGATTCCAGTTTGTTCTCTTTCCTTACGTATCTCACTGTTAATACTCTGTGGGGATGGGTTCTCTGCTGAAGCGCAGTGAACAGCTACTTTTCTGGAAGATGAATTGCATATACTCTCCTACTTTTTTGGCTATCAAGATATTGGGAGAGACAGGACCACTGAGAAACGTCTTAAAGCATGATTTATTGCTTTTATCTTCTGCAGTCTCTCAGAAGGGTGAGAACGTCTTCATTGCGTAAGTCAGAAGTCAATAATAGTCAGTGGTCACAAGATCACTGGTTACAAGGTCTTTTAAAGGTTAATTAGCCAAGAAACTACTGCCACAAAGAATGTTTCTATTTTCACACCAACCCCTAATTAAACTATCACACGTCTTGCCTCAGTGCAGACCTTCTTAACCATTCATATAATGACACACAAACCTACTTGCTACACCTCAAAACTTTTTATTATTTCTGTAACTAGTTCTATATCTGCACTTTAAAGCTGTAAAACTTCCCACTGCTTAGCTTACCATGTTTCTGTCTAAACTAAAAACCCACATTCTTGCTTATGGTCTCTAAATCTGGTAGCCTTTTCCAAGGCCCCAAGTTGAAGCCTGTATTCATTTTTATGTTTGGGCCTGCATACATAACGTTCTGAGAATTTTTTTGTGCCTGGATTTCCCACAGTTGGCTGATGCTGCAATGTTTAATTCATTTGTTTGGTTGTAGTTTGAGGTGGTGTATGAGTACAGAGCTATTAGCTTTAGGGGTAAGGTGACCGCGGGCAGGATGTGGCATGATTAGATACTTGTAAGCAGCACTGATGAGTAAAATCATGGAGACAAGAGGCTCTTGAAGTTAATGATCACAGAGGGTGGGATTTAAAGAGATGACCAAATAATACTGAAGAGATATGAAGGACTTTTGACATTGCCAGTGACTGGAACCTGCTGCAATTATCAGTACCTGAGACAATTGCAAACAGAACTTGCTGTCTGCATCTTCAATGTAACACCAGCTTATGCTCATTTACATGAAAAAGATTGAGACTGAATAGACCCTGAATCATTATTTTTCAAAAAGATCTGAGGATCTTTGTCTGAAGGCATAGAAGGCAACATTTATTCTCCCACATTCCCAGTGCAGTTACTGAAGTGTGCTTCCATGTCCAGCCGTACTTCCCATGTTAGTGCCCAGAGAACTGGTGCGCTTATTGTGTTCTTCAGCAGGAGAGCGGAGCTCTATAAATTATCCACATAAATGGCAAAAAGGTCAAGTTTTGGCTCAAGAGACTAAATTTTGACCTTCACTTCACAGAAACCATGTCATGCTGCTGCCTTCTTGTACCCATTACTGTGCAACACTATAAAGCTGAGACAAAAATTTAATGGAACAGAGAGGGGAAGCCGTAAAAGTATTTGCAATAAGGAGACAATACAATCGAGAAGAGTCTAAACAGAGATGGTTCCTGCCTTTTGTATGCTTGTATTCCTCTCTATTTTACTAACATTTTTCTATTTAACCTCAAACAGATCATTTAGGGAACTTCCAGACATTTATTGGTTTTATTTTAAAAAGGACAAATGGAAATCAATAGACTGCAGACAGGTCAGTCAAGCTCATTTGAAATCAGCTGGATTCCACTGGAGTTTTATTAGTGCCTATCTTGTTTTGTTAATACTTTAATTCTAAGGACTTTTGCCAGGAAGGACAAATATCTACATAAGATCAGGCTGAATGGATCCTCTTTCACAGTGTTTAGGCAGCTTGTGGCCAGTAATTTCATGGTCTAAGTCAAGATCTGAAGAGCAGAAGAGACTCTTTATTCTGTTCCTGTGTACACGGGATGGAATGGGAGATGGATTATCAGTGCCAGGAGTGAACTTTAATGATAAAGGAAGAACATGAACATGTCCAAGACCTTCTGGAGCTTTGCAAACAAGTTCTTAAACTGCTTTCTATAATTGTTCAGATGTCATTAAGGGCTTTAAGTGTCCATCTAATATGCTTTATTAGTAGAACAAGTAAAGTGTGCATTCATGCATGTTCATGGTTAAGTGCAGAGGACTGTGAAGAATTGCCACACTCTTGCAATAGCTCAAGTAACATGGTTTTAATCATGTTTTGAGAGGAGGTAATGCTGTAAAGATCCAAATTGGATTTCTCAAAAATATTAAATGTATAAATACTGGGAACCTGTCCTTAAAATCCTCTGCTCAACGTCATAATCTTCAATATCACAGTAGGGAGGGAATATAGTACACAGACATCAAAGAGCCAGAATTGTGCTTGCAGCTATTAGTTCTTAGATTTAAAAAAAACCCCAAACTAAATTTAAAAGCCAATAGGAGTCTAACTCTACAACACTCTTCAATAATGCAGTCCAAGCACCACACCAAATAAACATTTTAAGTCCTAATACTGATTTTGAAGGCAGATTATTTAAAAGGAATATTCTGGTACCACATGTGCATTTGACTTGCATTCTTTAAAATTAAAAATGATTTGCAGTTTCCTGAGATTACTTAATTCGTTATTTGTGATATATTTTCACAGAATCAAACAACAGTCCAGTGTCTCAGGAGAAAAAGACAATCCATGTCACCTATTTGTCTACGCAAATCTTTATTAACAAAAAAACAAACCCTGTGAGAAAAGGAGATTAGCCCTACAGTGGGGCATGCTTGAGGAGAACTTGGTTGCTGGAGTTTTGAAGATTTACCCACTATATGTCATCAAAATAAAGTTTTTCTTTACTTCTAGTTTGTAGAAATATATCACAATAATGGTAGAGACCCAGAACAAGCTCATGTGCTGTGATAAATGACAAGACTTCCATGGTGTTCAAAGCATTATCGGAATCTATTTCATACCTCATCTGTTATTGTAAGCATAAAATGTGCAAATGCTCCCCACTGCTGTAAATGTCAGCATGCTGGGGGCAAATGCTTTGATTTTCTATCAGCAAACAATGTTAAATTATATAATGTTTAATCATGCTTGGTGAGAGTGATGAACTTTAAGGAATGAGTTTCCTTCCAATCATTCCATCTTTGGTTCTGAAAATCATTTATAAAATCCTGAAAATAACTTCCTCAGCCTGGAGGCTTTCTGATGGTTCGAGGCTGATGGTAGAGCACTAAAATGCAAACATTTAGACATAAAAATTACTTTGATTGAGGAAAACAGGTATTTGAGCATATGGTTTGCAAATAAACTTTGAAAATCAGACCTCTCTAATTTTCTGGCACCTCCAGGCTGTGAAATTTTCTACATTTTTAGAAGAGTCTACATTATCTGGTTGGACACAGCCTAAAAACTGTCGATTTCTGAATAAAGCAGTTGTATTTACCAGGCCAGAATGTAAGTGGTTGGAAGGTAGGAATGCCCAGCTGAAGGTCTGGAGTTTTATATGTGTGGAGAATCTCACCTACACTCCCCACCTGCTCATTCCAAAAGAAAAGCTGCAGGTAAGTACATGGAGGAGAGTTGTACAGGGGTTAAAAAATATAAAATTTCAAATAGCAAAGACATAGTGGAAAATAATAATGGTAGTATCTTAGCAACCAGAGAAACTTCAGGAAAAGCTGTACCGGGAAATCAGCTATAGCCCATTTTAAGGCTTCTCTCTGGTTCATGTTTGTTATGTGCTTCTGAAACTGGATTTTTAGTCACAGTATTTGAAAATATATAATTTTTTGTGGAGGACTTCATCATCTTCGGTCTCTGCTGGGCGAAGATACAGTTTTATATTTGGATCAGTAATTACTGATTTATTAGAGCAATTTCATTAGCATGTGCCTGCCTTGAGGGCAGATTAGAAGAGACAGTAGTGAAAGGAGAGGTTGGTGCCGTGCTGGATAGAAAACTCTGTGCCCTGTGGGGTCAGTGGCAAAGCCTCTGGTCTTTGAATGGCACAGAGACGGGGCCTGCATGTCCTGAGAATCAGGAAGGTTTGCTATGTCATATCTTCACCTTTTTTTCTGTTTACAGTGGTTTCATCACTGTAACCATAGTCTAGATTTTCAGGATTTCTGCGTCATGCCAATATATAGAAAATGACAGGGATTTTTTTAAAATCATCTGAAATAAAGATACTTGTTTCATTGCAATCAAGGGGTTTTTGGCAAAAGTTTTATAACTATGCAGAATTAATATGATGTCGTTCTGTTTTCAAAACATCAGCTTTCCATTCAGCACTTTCGGTGTAAAAATGCAGAAATCTTGAGGAAAATGGAATTTGCAGAGTTAGTCAATTACTAGAAAAATTGATGCACATAAATGCCAGTACATTAAAGATTCATATTCACTTTGCTGCTCTTTGATTGTAGGAGTTTCAGCACCTATTGCATGCTATTATTTCTATCATTAACCTTTATTATAACAACCACAAACATTGAAACTTGAAAACTACTTCATTGAAAGTATGTCTTTAAATATGTTCTATTTGCTACATATAATAATGTTTTATTCTCAATTGTAAATTTTATTTACAATTTCCTAAGTAAAAGCAGAAAATAGGCTAAAGTAAAAATTAGTTTTGTTTGATAAAAAGCAGATATCTAAAGTCATTTTGTGGGCAAACCTCTGTTTTGCAATTTATTCAGTTCTGCTTGCTGTTCAGTGATAAATGAAAATCTTTTTAAATGTTGACAAGAAATAGGAAATTATCCAGAATCCCCTAAATGCTTACCTTCAAGAAATATATTGTCTGCTTAATAGTCTTTATCTTGCTCTAATCAATTCTCTGTCACAATCAAAAAGATTGTTTCAGCTCACAAAAGGCAAACAGATAATTTATTGTTAAAACATTGTTATTAGTTTGTGTACAGTTCTTTCTTTGTAAACCACTAATGGCTCAACTGTGCTAAATAATCAGACTTTTGGGAAGAGGAAAATAAATAATTTTACTGAATTTCTGATAAAGAAACTGTACATAAGTAGTTTTAATCATGTTTCAGTAAGATTTAACCTGTATGTATTGAAACCCTCTGTCTGTCAACAACAGTAAGGTCTTATAAATCTTGTTTTTTAATGAAAATGCGTCGCTCTCCAGGGCCTTTTGTCTTGCTACATGACTTGGAGCCAACCCAAGAGCAATTTTTAATTGGTATTTTGAGATTAAGATGTCGCTTGTTTGCTCCCTGGGCCATTCTTCGCCAGCCCCCTGAGGATGATCTTCCCTCAGCACAGAGGTCCCAGGTCAGAAAGATGCAGGTGCCAGCAGCAAAATGGATAACTGTGCTGCTAAAACAGAAACAAAATATGCCTTGGAAAATGTCTTTTTTTCCAGAGCTATCTGTGCAAGAGATGCTTTAATAGTTTCTCCCTCTGCAACAGCACTCAAACAAAACCAAAATGCAGAAATACTTTAAACCACCAAGTAAGGTGCCTTGCATGCTCACATCCCCTGGCAGGGTCTGGCCATGGGGAGCTCTCCTGTAGGTAAATCAATGAGCTGCTTTGGGCTTCACCAGTCACAGGCGGCACTCAGGGATCCTGACAGAGGAAAATACCTGCCAGGAAATGGGAGCTGTCTCTCTATGCTTGCCTCCCAGTCTGTAACAGGAAATAATAAACCTTTCCTCTACGTGGAACAAGTGATATGAGAATAAGCAGGCTTTGAGTCGTAGTGGCTGGCATGCTGGCAGAAGTGGGGGATGCTGGGCAGAAAATATTTGTGCCAAATGTGGAGAGAATACAGATCAGATTTATCAGGAGAAATCTCTACTAATGTCTTTAACCTTACGAGAACTAAATTTCAGAGGGAAATCTGAATAGATTCACAAAGTGGAAATTTTAAACAGTACTAATGTCAGTAGTTAACACCTTGGACAATACACAGGAATTAGCCTCTTGGGCAAGTACAAACATTCATCAGCGCTGTTTCACGTCCTGCCACTCTAGCAGCTGACACCCATGACATTCAAATTTCTTTAAGTCTTTCCAGACAATATTAACAAGACCCTACACACTCAGATTGCACCTGTCCATTAGACTAAATTGACTAGTTTATTGTCTTCATAGTCTTTTGAAGAGTGATAACTAACTGCTTTGGTTAATGGAGATTTCTGGATTATAGCCTTTAAATCCATTCTGGGAGGCGGCTGAGGGCTGTCCTCTCTGATTTGGAAACAATTCAATTAGACTGACTGCTAACAGGTGTTGTTACATGAGAACGCTTATGTGATGGGACACCAGAGGATGCCTCAATCCCTTTATTTGAACATTAAGGGAAAGACTGGCTGGAGAAGTAAGGGGGAGAGATAAGCATTGTGTTAATACCTGGAGACCAATTAACAGCAGAGTGTGAGCTGCTCAGCATTACTGAGATGGTCTTAATACAGAAGGTGAAAGTTTTCATTTTAGGTAATTCTGAAATTCCACTTAGGGCAATAGGCAGGTAAGCAAGGGGTGGCATTCAAACTAGCATGCTGATCCAGCACACTCTCTTCCAGGGAGACTGAAGAGTCTTGTTTTACAGGGATTAAGTACTGAGCACTCGAGATAAGAATCTCAGCCCTGACAGGCAAGGTACCAAAGATCTTTTTCTTCTGAGAATGTCTATGAAAAGCAATACCCAATAGTTGAAAGTTTGAATTGTAAAATAATGAGAAATATTCCCCATTGGTTTTTGTACAATAGGTAGCAAATTTTTTTTTCAGCAGCCATGACTTTCTGCCAGACAACTGCTGCACCTGCAAACACAAACTTTTACCTGCTCACTTATGCTGGGTATGATCCTAAGGTTCTCAGAAAGGCAATTCTTACCAGGCAGTCAAGTGAGCAAGAGTGTTACAAACAGCATCGTCCTGGCCAGAAGCTGAATGCTTTTATTTATGTATGTATGTGTGTGTATATATAATGTATATGTATTTATATATGAAGAATGGATTGAAAGATAATGGCTGGGCATGGCGGCTTGCTATCCCCAAAAAATGTGAGATAATGCCTGCTGAGCCCACAGCGTGTGTTCTCTGGACTCACACTCAGACTCAACCCTTCCAGTGGGTGCTGAGAGCGCCTGTGGCTTCCCCAGCCCAACCTAGGGCAGGGGAGGGAAGATGAGGTGAGGGAATTCAGAGGTGAACACACAATGGCCATAAACAAGTAAAGGGGCTCGCTCCAGATATTGACAGGTCTCTCTAATTCACTGTTCCTTGCATGGATGCAGCCCGGATTTATGTAAAGTTTTATGAAATGAGTTTCTATTTGCAATCTCCATCCACTTCTTTTCCTTTGCCTTCTTGCTGCTTCTTCTCCTTCTTCTTGGACGTTTTCCTTCTGTTTCTTATTTCTCCAGGAGGTATGATGGTTGGTTGCAGTGTGGCTCTAACAGAAGTGTGTCCCCAGCCTGCTGCAGTCACCCTATCAGGTGTGTTTCAGGCTAGAAGTGCTCTTGGCCTGAGGGAAGGAATGCGCAGCAAATGTCTACCTGGAACTCCAGTCTGTGTCACTTGGCTCTGGAGGACAAGCAGGGAGGCTGGCACACCGCGGGGCACAGAGGAAACCGTGGAATGGCTTACTCAACCACACACGTGCCAGTTTTATCGTGACTTGAGTGAAGCGAAAGCAGCAAACACTACAGGAAGCAGGCAAAAAGCACCTATTGTCTCTTTGCAGCCAGAGTCTCACAACACTCTGCACAGCGAGAGAGGCTCTCATTTTGTAAAACGTTAAGTCCAAACGAATAACTCCTGATACTGGCTAATTTATTTTCCCGTTCCCATTTTGTGTTTCCGAAGCATAAACGACATAAATGTAAATGCCTAACACCTGAGGGATCCGGCCACTTTTGTGACTCTTTACTGGTGTACAGGTTGCACGTACAGGTTTAACTCCAGCAGCAGGGTTGAGATGCGTGTGAGGAGGCTCAGTTCCAGGTCAGACCGTGGCGAGTCATTTGTGCCCTGGGATGAGCACATGTCAGGAGGGAGTGAGCAGGTCCGAGGCACTCCTGGCACCAGGGTTTTCCAATAACAGAAGCCTTTAAGCTCAGCCTAAGGGCAAATAAGCAAGACACCCCGGGGTGTGGCAGGCAGCTCTGTCAAAGAGGGTGGGACCTTTCCCCTTTCGCGATGCAGTTCAAGCATCTCAGAAACATCTAATCCAGCCCATGTTGCTGCAGTGCTACCCCCAGCAGGCTGAGTTCTGGCAGAATTTAAATTCCCCTTGCCTTCACCAGTGAGTCAGGCAAGCACTTATCCCTCCCTCTCTTTCACAGGAGCTGTATTTATCATAAGTAAAACTGCTGCAAAGGAGCGCTCTCAGCTCCCCCTTCCTGCCTTTGCAGTGCAATAGGAAACCAAAATAAAATAATTTTTCTCCCCTTGTATTTTTTTTAAATTGGTAATTTTACCTCTAAAGCCCCATGTCCGATATTCCTTCTGGCATGGTTTAGAAATGCACCCAAAGCCATAACTAAAGCCTGGTGACAGAGCAAACTGCTCTGTGCTCCTGCACGTCAGACACCGTGGGGAAGGGAGACACGTGGCTGTCATCTCCTCTTATTGCAGCTCTAGTATCAGCTCATCTCTAAATCAAGCAGAACCAAAACTTGGAAATACATTTCTTAAAAATGTTTATTTAATCTTTCCTCCTTAGTTTTTGTTCTTGGGGAAGAAGAGGGAGGAAGGGATGAAATTATGAACTAAAGGGCTTGCGGTGCTCTCACTCGGGGTAAATAATTTCAATTTGTTTTAATGAAATCGTGGAGGTTTTGGCACTGCTTGGGAGTATTGAGCTTCCAGTCAGCATGGCTGAGGCACTCATGGACATCCCTGCTCCCCTCCCTCCAAGCCACAGACAGCTGTGTGCCAAGCTCAGGCAGCCCAGCCAGCCCCAGCACTGCTGCAATTCCCCATGTGTGGAACCAATTTTCTGCCAGCAAACACCAGCCCGGTGGCTATGGGCCCCTGTCTTCACTGCCATTCACCCATCATCAGCTTCACCTGAAGGTCAGCCCTTCTGAATTCCCACACAGCTGCTTGCAGACAAAATAATTAGCTCACAGACATTTTCTTTTTCTTTTCAAGAAATCTTGTAGTATTGCAGATAGCTCTACTTTTCTCATTAATTTTGCTCTGGTTAAATGAAAGCTGATAAATTAGAGACTGCTGTAAGATCCAGAGAAAATTAGTCTATGTAACAACTTTTTTATTTATTTAGCTTGATATTAAAGTTGTTTCTTATCATTCTTCAGGTACATTGTGCTCAGGAAAAAAATTCAATTTTCTATTCAACAAGGAAGAGCTGATTTTTCTACTGCTGATTTTCTGTCTTCCTCTCAATTCTCACTCTATTATTGGGGGAAAAATAACAAGCTTAGCCAGAGCTGGAGGAACCCTTCCAGCTTTGCACATCACGCCCTGCCACTCCTCACACGATCCAAGTGGTCCACCTATTGGGCTCTGCCTGACAGAGCAAGCACCAAAGGCAGAAGGACAATGATGTTTTTCTTTATGTAGTTACTCACTGATGTTGACAAACGGAGTGACAGCTGTGCCCTTTTTAGGGCGAGATTTGTGCAGAAAACAAAGTCAAATAAATAACTTCCCTGGGGTTTTTTTTCCCCCTCTCCTGCTCCTGCCTGCTCTGCTCCTGCAGTCCCAGCTGTGCTGAGCTCCCAGGAAGCAGCTGGGCTGGCTGGAGCTGCAGATGGGCCCCAGTTCCCCAAGTGCCAAATCCTGCTCATGATGCTTTCTATCATGTCTTGAATTGATTCCACCACGAAATGGGCTGATTTTACATAAATTGTGATGGGAAGAGTGAGCAAAGACCTCTGCACTCCCAAAACTGAGAGAAAGTAAGAAAGAAGGAGAAGCAGGAGGGTAGCTGGAGACAGAGCTACCTCTTGGGAAATTCAGCAGGGCTGCAGGGTTTGATAGGTTTGGTCCCTGCTGGATTTGCACCAGGCAGTGCCAGGCACAGCAGGACGAGGAGCATTCAGCCACCTCTGGCAGGCACTCACTGGGAAAGCTCAAGGCTCCTGCCACACTGGGTTTCTGCTGGAAGAATCCAGCAAGGTAAAACGGGAACCAGCAGAGAGCGGGGTTTGGGGTGCAACTGAAATGTCCTGTCTCTGCTCCTCCCTGTGGCCACAGGCTGAGCAATCTCAGCCCTTTGCCCTGCTTCCCCCAGTCGATCTGGCGACAGTGTGATGGGTGCACAAGAGCTCTGTTAGTGCCCTGATTCACTGCAAAGCACAGAAGTACCAAAAAACCTAAGGAAAATCCACCTCTGCCTCTTAGACTGCACAGTCAGCAGAGTGGGTCATCCAGAAATCACACTGTTTCTGGGGAAAGCAGAAGCAGGGACAAAGGGGATTTGCTCAAGGCTACTAGCCCAGCGGTTACTGGCGATTGCAACCACTGCAAATTTCACATCATAGCTATCATTTTATGGCTCCACTTTACCCAGAGAGCAGTGTGGGCGGCAACGTCTCGAGTCACATGCAGGCACGAGGAGAAGCCGGGGCTCCTCACGGGCAAGCTGGTGTTTGCTGCCCACACCAGGATATGTGATGCTAGCTGAGACCAAGGCCTATGGCAGAAAGTGTAAATCACTGGGAGCAGGGGCACCTCGACAAAGCAAAGACACCTGTGTGCAGGTACACCTGGGAGGGCCTCTGGCTGTGCACTGGAGGGTGTGAGCAGGTCTCTCCCATGGCAAAGTGCTGCAAATACGTAACTGTTCAAATAACTAATCAGGACCTGACACAGCAAATAGATAAGCAATTGCTGGAAGACCCCAAGCTCCTGGGCTAATGCTCTAACTGTGTGTGTTAATCTCAATTAGGCAAAAAGGTCATGACTTACTGTAACTGCAGTCTTGGTGTTTGATATGTGTAAGGGAAAGGGACAAGTCAAGTAAATGTGTGGGTGACACTGCTGAGAGATAGCATGGAGTACACGGACACAAAGTCATTTTGTCCTTTTTGGTTTTTAATTTAAAAAAGATTATGACATCAAAGCTCCTGCATCTGTCAAGAATCCGCCTTCACTGGGTGCTGTGGAGCTGTTCCAGAAGCACTAGAGTCAGCAGAACAGGCCAGGTCTCAGTAACCTGGAAACTTTGGGGCATCATTCCCGCATTAAGCTGGGGAAGACGTGGTGTCTAACTGTGAAACCAGGGAAATGACAATAAGCTAAGGGAGGGGAGAGAGACTGGGGCACAAGGCAGATGGCAAAATAAACCTGGATTGCTGAGGGAGGAAGGAAAAGTGGAAGGGGAGAAGCCAGTCGTTTCTCAGTCCAAGATGCATAACACCAGGAAAATTTTCCCAGCGCATAGAAATGAAATATTATAGGAGAGAAATACTTTCTGTATCTGTGAGTATTTACATGAGCTTTGGGACATAAATGCAGCTAGAAATGGCACTAACACCACACTAATCAGCAGTGATTTTCAGTATGACTTTCTTATCCTGTTTCCTCTTCACACCTACTGGCCTGAAACTGGCAGTTCACCTGTTCAGATTGCATCAATAGCTTTGGAAGTTTGTGCTTATATAAAGGTTATGAACAAATTCAGTTCTTCTGTTAAAACAAAATTAAAACAAATCCTTACATTTCCATTTTTTTGTTGTTGTTTTTAATGTCAATAAAACTGTGAATATAGGTAGGAAAATAATTGATGCATTCTAAGAAACTGTTAGGTGTGAAAAATACTGAAGGCTCAACAAGAGTATTAATGCTATGAAGAGCATTAGACAGCAGATTTATGCAGCAGCACCTCACAGTATAATATATATGAGACAGAAATTAAGAAAATCCGGTGCAGACACCCCAAATTTTTCCTTCTAGAATTAGTGCTGATACCCAGCAGCTGGCAGAGGGGATACGGGGCAGGTCCAGGTCCACCTAGACAGAAAGCCTGGTCAGCAGTAAGGAACGCCCAGGCAGTCCCACAGGGGTTCTGGGAGCAGAGATGTGGGTGGCAAAAAAAGGGCAGAGTTATCTCACCCCAAAGACAGGTGAGTTCCTATAGCCATGCTCCTTTGTGAATCTAAACACCCCCAAAAAGTCAGGTTCTGATTGTTATCCAGGGTCTGCTACCAGGCCTAATCAGCTGGGGGTACTTCTCAAAGATGATCCATCTGTACTGGCTGTGGTGCTCCCAGAGGAATTGGCTCCAGTGAGGGCCTCCTTCCCTCTCGCTGCCCCTCAAGACTGCATCCTTTAACTTGCAGTTAAAGTTACATGGTATCCTGCCCTCGTCAGGTTTAGGGAAAAGGCACTTTGTCCATCCAGCTGTTGATAAGCTCAGTGAAGAGTATCTACCACGTCAGTCTATAGATAAAGGACTGTGACAGAAAAACATACTTTTCTGTAATAGCCTGAGGTTTTTTTCTTTTCATCAAAAGCAAAACGAAACCCCTGAAATGCATCAATTTCCCATTAGAACTGGAAATGTACTGACATCCTACGATATTGCCTTTACATTTTAGTGTTCCACTAACATTTCAGAAGTTAAAAATGAAAAATTAGCTTTCAAAAGCAGGGTCTTCTTGATTAGAAAAACTTTTTGAAATTGTAATGGAAAGATCAGAACAATTTCATTAGTCTTCATTAAAGAAAATTAATATTATTTCTATTCCTTCAACATACAATCATCTATTACAATTATTAATATTGCAGATGTTTCTTTTGTCCCAGCATTTAATGTATAAAGCTGCAATACTTCTTGCATGAAAAACAACTTATGATCACTAGAATGACATGCAGTTCATCTTTTTAAAGTTCATTAATTTTCTGTAAATAGAGGAGAGTCACTTTGCATTGTTTGCACTAATGGAGAGCTCAGAGCAGTTTACCCTCTTACTACTTATCATTCATTTGAGTGATAATTTTTAAAAGCTTTTAAATTAAAATGGTAAAGATAGTTAGTGGAAAGATACAGCCTTTCAGAATGTTTCAAGCATGATAGATTATCCCAGCAAAAGAGATGTTTCTCATTTAAGAAATGTGCCAGAGCTGACTGCACCACCAATTGCATTTCAAGGCATTTTTCAAGCCCCCACCCTGTTTTAGGCAGCTTGCTCATCTCCATTTTGGAGCATTATTGAACCAGCCCCCTGCCTGTGTCCCCCCAGGGGCTCACCTCGTCCAGCGTGTCCCAGGACAGCCCTGGGGTGGTGGCTTCACCCTGGTGCCTGGCCTGTGACAAGTGCCCCATCACAGCTTGGGGAGCCGGGCAAATGCCACCAGCACTGTGATGGTGACACCTCTGGCTGAGCTGATCACCCTCAGCCTCTCTCAGGGCAGGATTCAGTGCACAAGGAGTTGGCACAAGGTACAAATTCCAGCACACTTGGTACCACATTTGCAGCCTCTTTTATGCAGGCCCTCCCCATGAAAAATGCCTGTTTGTGATGAGAACATTGCAACCAGGGCATTGAGGGAAGAAGGCACCCCTGGTTGCCCCCCTTCTGCAGTGAGACACCTCCCAACCTCCATTGAATAAGAGCCCTCTTCACCACAATTCCCAACGCCCATGGGAGCTCCTCAACCCCACACAGTTCTGGTGGCAGTCAGCACCTGGGACAGTGGCTGTGGGAATGATTCCCTGAGGAGCTGCTCCTCAGCTCAAGCTTTTCTTTGAAGACTTCTATGTTTCTGGCAATAGTCATTCATTGTGTTTTAATTCATGTGCCCAACATACCTTGTTTCAGCAAATTTAATAGTGTGTTTCCATAGAAAAATGCAGAAAATACGTCTCAGCAGTAAGACAGTGGGGAAAACTGAAAGTTATTTGGTATCTGTGGTAAATAGATTTCATCATATAGTGCCCAGGAGTGGGTTTTGCTCGCAGTGTTAGATTAGGGCAACGACACATGGCATATCAAGTGATTAAGGTTATAAACTCTGCAGTTAAGTCTTGCTCATAATGAAGTTCTTGAAAATTTTGCAATTAATGGGAGAATAGGGCCTCCCATAAACTATTTAAGTAGAATATATCATGTGTCATGATCAGCTCTCCAGCCAACAAGCTGTCCAGGCATTTGTGTGCCTTCAGAGCCCAGAAGTCCCTGGAAAGCACAATGTTTCCTTAGGTTTAACTTTGAAGGTATGTCTAAGGTGAGCTAAGCAGTGAGATTTATGTCTGCAGGCATCATTTCCAGTTATGACCTTAGAGGTTTACTTTGCTGAGACATAAGGGATTGCAGCTGCCCAAGGCAAGCTGCCAGCTGACCCCTCCATGCTGATTTCTCCAGCAATCCAGAGCCACCAGCCCTGAGAAGCCCAAAGCATTTCCCTGCCAAGAGGACTGCAGTGGCAGAAGCCATTGGCCAACAGGCACTACCACCGACAATCTTCCCACTACTTTTTATCTTCCCTCCACAGCAACACCCCCTCAGACAGTTTCCAGTTTTCATGCTGCTCACTTTCTTCATAACTACATCCCTAAACATCAGTAAAATGTGTTGACAAGTGCGATAAAGTCACAGCAAAATGCCTGAGTCCAGCAAATGCCTGAGAATAAGATAATTTCCTTAGTCCCTAATAATTGTCAGGAAAATTAGTCCAGAAACACGGGAGGTTTATGTCCAAAAAGGAGACAGAGGAGTCCTTTATTAGAATAAAGTCCTTTATTAGTAACTTTATTTGAATAAAGGGAGACGCCATGGGGGTTTTTCCCTGGAAATGATTTTTAGATCAAGATTTTTAGAGGATGCAGCCTCCTTTTAATCCGAATTTCCCAGCTGCATTTCCCTCTCTCTTTCCCCATTGGCTGAGGTACTTGAGAGGTACAGACTTCTCAAAATGCCTAATACCCCCTTCTAATGTGTACCTCTCTGTTTTTCCTTGTGTCTCTGCTCTTTTTCTCTAAATCCAGAGATGTAGCACAGTCTTGAATGAGTAACAGTCTGTGTCAATTAGTGGAATTCCTGTGCAGTTTATGGTTCCCCCCATTGCTTCTTTCACCTCTCCATGTCTGGTCTTATCTACCATCAGCCCCACAGTTTGGAAAGACACTGCATTCTCCTTCCTTTCATAATGAAATTAAAACCTAAGATGGTTTTTTCCTTTAGAGCATATTTAAACTGGTAGGTATTTCTTGTCTTGGATGATGTACAATTTGGGTGACAAGGAAAAAAACTGAGTTGTTTTTCTGCTGCTGGCAGCCTGGCAACCACTGCAGCCCTAAGGGGGAGCTTTCCACTTCCCACATTTCTGGAGGAATGACCATGACACAGAGCTCTCCTGCTCCCAGGGACTGCAGGAGACTTTGAAGACATGACCCCTTTGCAGGTGGGCAGCAGATGCCTGAAAAAGAATCACAGAAATCCTGAAGTTTTTCCAGAGGATCCGAAGGCAGCAGCACCCACTCAGGCTCCAGGGGTGTTGCACCCTTGCCCATACCCCAGGGATGCCCGTTTTGCTGCCCACGTGCTTGCAACACTTGTCACCCTCCTCCAAAGCTCAGCATCTTTCACTCCAATAACTTATTTGCACTATCTACCGGCTCTGACTACTTAAAGGAATAAGAGATTTATATCAGGAGACTTCAAACATAGAAATATTTTTGTGTAAACACTTGCCTTTATTGAAAGAAGGAGAAGGGACAGAAAAGCCTTTATTTTTTTTGACTTGGCAGGAAACAAGTTAAATAAGTGAATAATAAAAAATTAAAATCTCAAAGTGATTACAAATATGAAAGATGTGAACACAAAACTGAAACGGCCGTTTAATCAAGATAAAGTACAGAAATCCAGAAATTGGCCTCTTTCCTTGATCCTGTAGGGATGTGCAGAGGAGGCAGCTTGATGCAGTGTCAGCAGTCCCTGCTTGGCAGCTGAGCGCCCAAACCCCAAAGTCTCCCACCCTCTGAAGCTTTTCACATGCAAAATGCCCTGCTTTTTGGATCACCTTTGAAGTGGAGTGGCTTTAATTATTCAAGAACTGAAGTAAAGATGAAAAAGTAATTGGATTTTAATTGCTCTAATAATGGTAGCAAGCTTCACTGTGACTTAAATACTTAAAGGTTAAGACTGTTCATTAAAATGCCTCTCATACAGCTTCTTTATATTTTATGCCTCTCTTCCCTTACTCCATAAACAGTCACACCAGTGTATGCCAGGTTTATTCCTAAATGTCTAAGATTGTTTGAACTGTTAGACAGTGATATCTGCAAATTAGAGCTTCTTACTATAAGCAGTTTCAAGGTTGAGAGATTCTCCTTTAAGGTAGCAATAGCAGAGTTCTCAGCTTGAAATATTTGCTTACACCAAGCATCCACAGGCTGGGCAATGACAGCCCTTTGGAGACAGGGGACAGGTGACAGCTGCAGCCAGAGGCTGCAGGGGAATGTTGTAACAGGGTGGGGAAATCCCAGGGTCCAGCAGGCAGCTCCCACTGCCTGAGCGGCAGCGTGGCTCTGACGGTCTCTGCCACAGAGAAGCTGGCCTTGGGTTTCCTTATGAAGTACAATTGGCAAAATAAATCCCCAGGGTCTTGAAATGGTAGGGCAAGGCTTAAGATTTGTTTTCTCAGTGCTGTTCTTTATGTGCTCAGTATGCTAAAGTGCAGATGGGGACAAATCCCATCAGCCAGACACATCCATGGGAAGGAACCTTGCCAGGCAGCTTTGGTGAAGAAGCTTCCAGTTCTGATCTAGGCTGACATTAACTGCACCTTGGAAATTAGTGTGAAAATCACTGTTTGATACCTATGCATCACCTTTGAATACCTCAGTTGATTGTTTCTCCTTCTGCACGAGGGAGTTTTCTGCTTTTGTTGTCATCCCTTTTACAACAGCAGCTTTAATCCCTCATGCCATCTTCTACCACCAAACCTGAGCCCCTCCCCTGCACTTCCTTCCTTCTGGGGGTGCACCCCCTGGCAGGATCAGGTCAGACAGAATGAGCTCAGGGAAGGAGAGGATGCGAGTGGACTGTGGAGCAAGGCTTTGAACTTGGTGTGCCAGCCACGAGCTGGAGCTGACCCTAGGTGTGAGCTGAGCAATAAAGAAACCATTACACTTTATCACCTTTTAGAGTATATGGAGGGATGTCAAAACAACTGCTTTCAGTGACTGATTTCAGGCAGTCATTAGCCTCATACAGAGAGAATGACACACATAAATACAGAGGCAAGACTACAGTGAGCAGGAGAAAAATTATCAAAAGGATTTTTAAGAAACAATGCAATGTATGGGTGAAAGTAATACCCCTCTCTCTCCCTCTTTCTAGTTTTCCTTTCAGTGGTTGTGCTGCTCAACATGAGTTCAGTAATGAAGGATTTATGCAGCATTTTCATAAGCAGTCCAAAGAAAAGTCCTGATGCTATAAATATATATACTTATTTGGGGAGTTTATTTATGCTGGAACAATTAATAATCCAATCTACAAATCAGAATGGAAGCACATTTTCCCATTTCCTGAACTGAGATACAAAGCAGAAGAAGTTCAGTTTAGGTGATAAGGAACAAAAAAGGAATAGTTTGTCTTCTGCCAGCAATCACTGCAGCCCCATGGGGGAGCTTTCCTCTTCCCACATTTCTGGAGAAATGCCCACAACATGGAGATGTTCCAGGACTGCAGGAGTCTTCAGGGGCATGGTCCCTTCAGAGGTAGGCAGCACAAAACGAACTGGTAATTTAAACCCAGGTGAATATAGGATGGCTATGGGTTATGTCTCAGAACACCCCTGCTCTGCTGCAGGCTGGACAAACCCAGTTGGCCCAGGAACAAAAAAAGCCAGGAACTGCAAAGCACCAAGTGGACCCCTCAGGTGTCTGGGAGACTTCCAGCCCTGCTGGTGCTGTCACACCTTGGTGCAAATCTGAAGGTGGGTCAGATGAAGCTTATTGAGAAATGCTTTTACAGAGTTAAAGGCAAGAGTAAACATTATAGTCACTCTTCAGCCTCATGTAATGGGAATATTGCCATAGTTAAGGCTGAATTGCAATTGGCATACAAAAGTAGGAAGATATTTCTGTAGTTCACATTTCCATGAATGAAAATTGTCTAATGAATTAGCATTTATTGCTGTGAGACAATTTCCCATTTCAGAGGAAGCCAAATTTTGTGAACAAGGCTTTAAAAATAAAATATTTTCTATTTTTTGCAGAAATACTCCCAAATGTTCCATCCTTAAAAGGTTCCCTCTCTTCCCTGTATGCTACTGGGAAGTGTACAAGGCAAAGCGACTCAGAGTCCCCAGGCACCTGCCCCTGCAAAGGAGAGCCCTTTATTGCAAAAACGAGGCCTTTTAAAGCAGTTAGGCAGTTATCAGCTACGTGGTCTTAAGGCACAACAAGCCCAAGCCAAGCAAGCACCCTGCACCACGATGTGGACATGCAGCTGTCACACAGCACATTCTCGCATCTCTCACGTCTCTCCACCCCTGTTCCAGCTGAGTCTCTCTCACAGAGTTCCCTTCTACTTAGCCTGAGTAGCAGGTCCGAGCCATGACTTCACAAGGGAAACAAGACCTTTATTTTAAAAGGCTTTACCTATATGCAACAGGGAGTCCTGCCCAGGGGAACCCCCTGATTCCTGGTGCAATACAGAATTCTTTTTCCAGCCTCCTAACTTTTTTCTGAGCAGGGGAAACACTAAGGAAGACATTTGTGGGCGTGTGAACAGGAACTTAGAGCTACCCTGAGGAAAGCAGCCGGCCAGGAGGAAAAAGGGCAGCAGCCATGCAGGGAGAGCTGAAACCCACCATGAGCAGAAGGGCAGACAGACCCCCACATCCAGAAATGCTGCCACACTTCTCAGGAGGGCTGGTGCCCCACAAGGCAGTGATGCTTTATGCATAATTCATCCCACAACTGATGTAGCATTGGCTGTAGCTCCAAACTCTTCAGCAAGGAGCCAGCCAGCACAACCCCTGGGCAGCCTGGGATTCTGTGAGCCGCTCCGTGCTGCAAGGACTCACAGCTGGTCTCCCTCCTGCCTGCTGCAGCTTCGTGCTCTGCTCTTTGCAGGTTAATTCTGGGACAATACGCTATCAGGCCAGACAACACATCAACACTCAATAGGTCAGGAGGAAATCAAAGTTGATTAGAAGGATGGAGCACCTCTCCTATGAGGAAAGGCTGGGAGAATTTGGATTGTTCAGCCTAGAAATGAGATGTCTTAGGGGTGGCCCAATTGTGTCTTACCTGAAGAGAAATAGAGAGGGACTATTTACAAGAGCCAGAAGTGACAGGACAAGGAAGAATGGCTTCAAACTGACAGTAGGTACACATTAAATATTAGGAAGAAATTCTTTATTGTGAGGATCGTGAGGCCCTGGCACAGGTTGCCCAAAACTGCGGCTGCCCCATCCATGGAATTGTTAAAGCCCAGGCTGGATGTGGCTATGAAAAGCCTGGTCCTGTGGAAAGTGTCCCTACCCATGGCAGGAGATTGGGACAGGAGGATGATCTTTACCCAAGACCATCCTTTCAGTCCCTTCCAACCCAAGCCCTCCTGTGATTTTGTGATTCTCTGAATTAGGGCAGATGTTGTCAATGGCCTCATGGTCTCAAAACCCCAACCCGTGCCTGTCCTCCTGTATCATACTTACACCCCCACAAGAAATATCTCTGCCACTGATTTAAAGATGCTTTGAGCACAGGCAAGATTTTATCCCTCTGCCTGTGGCTTAGACCCTATGGCTGGCCAGATAAAGATAAAACTCACTCATGCACTCTGACAGTCTTTTTTTCTTTGAAATACCCTTTTTTTCTTTCATAATACCCTTAAAAGAAAAATGACCTGTCGTTTTTCAGCAACATTTTCCCAGTCACCTCAAGAAAGGATGCTGGTATGATCCAGCACAGCTGCAAAACTGGACTCAGTCAAGCAAAAACCAATTTTTTCACAAGGTATCTGTGATTCCTGCTCCTTCTTCAAATACAAGCAAAATAAATACCTTATCGTAACCATTAAAATTCAGCACGTATATTGTTTAAGCCTTCTAGTATGAACAAAGAGCTAACATATTTTAAAGTAATGACACAAGCACAGTGTTTAACAGTGAGGCCGTTGCACTGTTCTTGTCAACAAATTATATTTGTGACAAGGGGCACCATGCAGTTTGAATATCAGCTTTATTAAACAGGAAATAGTGACTATATCAGCTCTACACCTCTGATAAGTAAGCTGAGGAAACTGTTTTGTAGGGTCAGTGGTAAAAATGGAGTAGAAACTCTTGGCTGCCTTCATGGAAAGGCCCAGAAGTAATATGCATTTACAAGGAAATTTAACTGAGACTATGGAAATTTATTCCATGTGAATTTTCCTTTCTTCCATGTTTGGGTTTTCTTTTTGGTTTCAGATAATGAAAATGATTATTCAGAGGGGAAAATAGGACTCTACAGATGCCACTGTACAAACAGCAATTTTCAGAGGAGTAAAACATTATCAGCAGAGAACATGGGAACTGGATTTACAGACATGGAAATGTGACACCAAGAGAACAGAGACAAGCCCTGAGGGGGTGAACCCACCTGTGATTCTGCCATGGGCTGGATGGTGCAGAGCCTCCCATCGTGCTGAGCAGCTCCTGCAGGTCTTGGCAGAGCACACCGTGGTCTCTAGCAGGTTTACCATGGCAGGGTTGAAATTAGCCCCAATTTCCCCTTGCATAAAGCAAGCTTCCTTGAGGGTACAAAGCCTCTGCTAAAGCATAGTCCAAAGGTCTCTATGTTACACCAATGCTCCCTAAGTTCAGCTCAGCCATCTCAAGAGACATTTAAGTCTCCTTTTAGAATTATTGTCACCTCATTAGTTTCCATTTCGAAGGCAGAGACCCTTCCAAACCCAATTCCAACCTCAGCCTCGGCTGGTGATCCTGCTCTAGAGCTCGCACACCAGCCTGAGGCCACACTTCAGCCCACCCCCGGGCAATCTGAGTGCAGGCACAGGGGAGTACAGTCGCAGAAAGCAGAATCAAACTGTCAGTGGCCTCATTAAGCACAGAGCACCTCGGTCCCCTGACCAGGAGAGCAGCACGTGGCCTTTAACAGAACCAGAGCTGCCCAGGATGCTGCAGAGCTTGGGAAGGGTGAGCCCTCCTGCACTGGCAAAGGAACCAGCAGAGAGAAAGAAAGTTGATTAGTTCATACCTTGCCATTCCTAATGGCTGTTACAGATACAGTCCTGAAGTCTTGCTTGTCTGACAGGGTAAATTTCTTTTTGTCAAATGGGCAGCATATGTTTTCCCAGCCAGCTGTGCCCAGGTGTGAACAGACAGAGCTCCTGTGAGCTGTGTCAAACTGGGAGAAGGCATTTAGAGCTCTAAGATTCATTCTTTCTTATTCAGACTGTCTTAATAATCCAGTCTGACAGGCATTTCTACGTGGGACTGGAGTGTGCTCGGTGTGCTTGTTTGCCCATGTGTGCACACAGCTGTGGTTTCTTGTTACTGCTGGGAACAGTCACGTTTGTGTCTCCCACCTTCTCTTCCATTCTGTTCCTTCTTTTGAAACCTGACCTCGGGCAGATCTGCTGCTTCTGAGCTCCATCCCCTCCCACCCTGCCAGGACCAGTGCTGCATCTGCCAGTCAGAGCACAGCTCCACTCTCTCTGCTCTGATTACCATCACCCCAAAACACAGGCACTCGCTTCGTTTAAAGCACGGGGGGCATCTCGCTGAACGTAAAGAGATGCACGTGGGTCTGAGATGAATCCTTTAGGCAAATGTTGGCAAGAGCAGGCTTTTGCCCCATAGTCAGCACAGTCTGAGGAGGGAGACTGACACCACCTAAGATGTCACATTCACCAAGGGAGCTGTACTCCAAAAGAGCAGAGTTTAGCCCCAGAAATTAGCAGCTCGCTGCGCTGGAACATTTGTCACACTTCCCAGTGACTGAGGAATCGTGGTTCCTTTGAAGTGAGTCAGTGGTGCCCTGGATCACTATTGTAGTACAAGGCAGGTGTCCCCTTCCCTTCAGCGAGAGATTTGAAATCCAACGTCTCGTGCAGAATTGAAGAGGTGGAAGACTCAGACCTGAATGCTTCCAACAGAAGTTAATAGTAAATCTGGGCAGCACACACAGAGGGCTCCGTGGCATCCACACAGAGGAGCTTTTGAGCCACAAAGCTGGACTCAAGGCTGTTGAACCAGCTGGGAATATTGACGTGATTAACAATGATTTGATTTGGAAATCAATGGGAAGGAGGTTGTTTGCTTGCTTTGTCCAATTTAGCCCCTGAAATACTGGCTTCAATAAAGGGGGAAATGCAGCCGAATCAGGAAGGGGTTTTTGAGGAGGGGTGGAGTGGGGTGTGTTTGTTATTTTATCAGACATCCATCTGGAGTCTAGCTGGGGAAAACTTGAGCATTCAATCAGATATTTTATGTGTGTCTATAATAATCTGAACAAAGGAACAGCTGACAGCCCATGATCATTTAAAGACAGAGCGAAGCATCTCTTTGGGTACAAATGGAGGTGCTGGAGGATGGCTGAGTTCTGCTGGGCAGAAAGCTGAGAACTGGCTTAACAGTGAGCACTACTGCCCATGTCTGATTGGAGTCACTGACAATCTCGGATACCCTCTGGTGAGACTGCTCACAAATATCCCTTTGCCACCCTTAGGAGCATCTTCTCCATAGAAGTTGTTCTCCTTAAAGACTAAAATTTCTACCTTTTCAGAAAGGTGTCACCGTTCTGATCCAGTTCCAGACCTGATAGGAAGAAAGTACCTCCTCTTGAGAAAGGAAATCACATCTGCAAGATTTTAATCACAGTTTCAGTATGTCTGTGTAGGCCTGGACTCCTTTGACAGAAGAGTTTCATCAGCTGAAGGTGCCTCAGTTCCTTTAAGCAGTGAGACCTCTGCAGCTCTGCTTTCTGTGCCAAGACCTTTCCCCTTCAAAGAGTTCAGGAAAATTGAAGTAACTATGGACCAAAAGAAGTGTAAAAATATCAGTTTAAGGAAGATGCTCTGCTGCTTAGAGCAGATACCCACATTCTGCTTACAAAAAGCACTGAATGGAAACATTCTCTCTATTTGACACTAGGCAATACCAATATAATCCAAAGAAAAGCAGGAGCAGAGTCCTGCAGTGAAAAATGTCATTGGCAGTGAGGCTCAGCCCAGACTGCAGCAGTTGCCAAGTTAAAATGATCAGAGTAGTTTGGGCTGTGATCACCTTACACTTTGGAGGCTTTTCACTGACCTTTTTTCTGCAGCTGAATTTCTCATACATTAGACAATTTAGGTAATGATTCAATTCACTGCAATCTCCTCCTGAGTCATTACTGGAGCAAGTCCTATACAAAGAAAAAGCATTTTAAACAAATAGCTCTACCTTGCCTGAGATGGGTTGTAAATCCTGGTTGGTCACAACTAGACATTCAGAGAAAAGGGATTTCAATTCTCACAGGTGAGATCCATTTACATCCACTGATGCATTTTTATTTCAGCAATTCAGTGTTATCTTTCAGCCTCTTTGTGAAAGTATTCAGTGAGACTCTACCTTTTTATCATGTATTTGTAATATTTACCCAGATTAATATTTATGCAGATAAAAAAGATCTTGATGATTTGGACAACAGCCATAGCTTTCCAGATGAAAAAAAATAGCTTTACCATTAAAATTATTAACTAATTTGAGCAGTTCTTCAGTAATGGCAGAAGAGGAGACTACTCTCTCTCCCGTGTGTGAAGAAGCAGTTTGGTGCTTCTGTGCATTGTGGAAAGGCAGCTCTACCCACAGGAGGGCAGTGCTTGATCAACTGTTTCTATTTCTGAGTACGCTCTCCCAGCACAGCACCTGAAGAGCTGCCTCTTTCTCTTTTATCTTATCATTATGTATGGAGAGTGGCAGACACAGTAGCAGCCCTCACAGCACTCCATGGTGACAGGGGCTTTCACTCTGTGTCCAGCCTGAGCCAGATAAAAGCTTTCCTCGGCTGCAGTGCTGCCCCAAAGATCTGTACTTGCAGGAGTGCTCAGCACTGGGTCAGGGTTCAGCCCTGGAGACAATTGGCTCAGTATTAAGCCCAGCAGCCACCCAGACTTCTACCCTTAATTCCAACACCATTATAGACTAATACCACCACTTCCTGTACAGGAGTAGCTGAGCCAAATCCAAACTGTGTGTGTGAGATAGACACACAGACTTGGCTTGCCTAATATTAATATTTTTGCCCTATTGTTTGTACCGACATCAGTAGTGTTGACAAAAAGAAAGCAATGCATTTTGATAAATCTGAAGAGTGGTGTTTGGATTCCCAAGGACCTCTGCAGGCAGCTTCACAAAAGGGACTGACACGCTCCTGCAAACCTGGAGTCTTCTGGGAAGGGAGAAGGAGACAAAATAAATGTTTCTCAGGTTCAGCTCAGCACTTTTCTGTGCAAACAGACAATTCCTGAAGCAAAGGCAACCACAGAGCTATTTTGACTAAATAAACCTGGAATCACTGAATCTTTCTTCCTGCTGAGTTATAGAAAGGAATGGGAAAAATTCCCAGTGCCAGTCAGTGAGGCTTATAGTTTTGAGAACACCCCATTTTTTACTTCACCTCTTGTTCCACTACATCTGTAAATTCTTTGCTAAATTTAATATTTTTAAAGTAAAATCCTGAAAACATGGAATGGTTTGTGTTGGGAAGGACCTTAAAGATCATCCAGCTCTAACTCCCTCCCATGAGCTAGGGCACCTTCCACTGCATCAGGTTGCCTGAGGCCCCATCCAACCTGGCCTTGAGCACTTCCAGGATGGGGCACCCACAGCTTCTCTGAGCTACCTGTGCCAGGGCCTCACCACCCTCAGAGGGAGAGATTTCTTCCTAACATCTAATTTAAACCTACTCTCTTTCAGATTGAAGCCATTCCCCTTTTTCTCTCACTGTATGCCCTTGTCAAAAGTCCCTCTCCAACTCTCTTGAAGCCCTTTTAGGTACTGAAAGGTGATCTAAGGTTCCCCAGGAGCCTTCCCCTCTCCGGGTTGAACATCCCCAGCTTTCCCAACCTGTTTCCATAGCAGAGGTTCTCCAGGCCTTGGAGCATCTTTGAGGCCTCCTTTGACCCCAGTAAGTCCATGTCCTTGTTACAATGGGGACCCCAGAGCTGGGTACAGCACGCCAGGTGGGGTGACACAAAAATGGAGCAAAGGGGCAGAATTCCCCCTCATCTGCTGGCCACTGTGCTTGTGATGCAGCCCAGGACACATTTGGCTTTCTGGATTCTCAGTGAACATTGCTGGGTAACATTAAACTCATCAAACTACACTTCCAAGTCTTTCATCTCAGCTCTCAATCCATCTTTCCCCCAGCCTGTGCTTATGCTTGGGATTGCCCCGACCCACATGCAGGGCCTTCCACTTGGCCCTGCTGAATTCCATGAGGTTCTCATGGGGCCGCCTCTCCAGCCTGTCAAGGTACCTCTGCTTGGCATCCCTTCCCTCCCGCCTGCGCACAGCTCCATGCACCTCACAGCCTTGCTGAGGGTGCCCTCAAGCCCACTGTCCCTGTTAAACAGCACCGATGTCGATACAGGCTCCCGAGGATGCCGCACCTCCTTCATGATTTCCATGTTAGAATTTCTGGCAAAGATCCCTTCTCTGTTTCCCACTCCCCAGAAAGCTCAGCAGGCCCTCAACAGCCTGTCCCACACGGGGCCCACTCTCCCCCTGGGACCCCCTCCCCTTCTGCTGGAAGCAGGAGCCTGACTGACCCGGGATGTCACTCCCGAGCCTGACTGACCCGGGATGTCACTCCCGGAGCCCAACTGACACGGGATGCCATTCCCGGAGCCTGACTGACCCGGATGCCGCTCCCGGAGCAGGAGGATCGCGGTCCCCGGCGCTTTGCCGCGATGCTCCTGCCCTCTCCTGGGCAAAGGGAGCCGAGCACCGTCTCTGCTATTCCGGGGAACCGGGGAAAATCCCCGAAAAGCCCCAGCCCGGCTGGCTCTGCCCGCTCCCCCGCACGCCAGGACGCTGCAGCGGCACAGCCAGATGGCAACACACAGACCTGCCGAGGCTCCTACAAATATTTGTTTTGCTCAAGTAAATATGCATGTTTTCAGACTGTCTGGAAGAGCATGCATCAGAGAACTTGGCTTTATCACGAGATTTCTTAAACCTCAAACTGAGTTTATGTGAGCTGGTTTTATTTAGCAGAAGCTCAGGGAACTCGCGGGGGTTTACTCCCTTTTCCCTGCAGATGTGAGCGTCAAGATTAAGGGAAAAATCACTCAAGGAAAGTAAAACCAAACAGTGGAAAGACCGGAGCTTTTCATACGTCTAACTAGGAGGGAGTAGTGAAATATTAAACACCCACTAAGAAATGTAGAGATTTCAAAGTTACCAGCACACCAGATTTACCTCTCCTGGAGAGACCCTATGAAGTGATGAGAGTGTAGTGGGGCTTCAAACTCTTAATCCATTTAATTATGTTGGAAACGTCACACCATATCTGAATAAAGGCGGGCAGATGGGTAACAGTCAGATTTTTAAGTGTCCCTAGAAATATTTGCACATTTTTTCAGCGTAGGATATCCTGCAGGAGCCAGCCCTGGCAGCGCGCCATCAGCGCAACAGGCAGAGAAACGTGAGCAGCCACAAGCTGCTCTGGCAGCAACAGCAAGACTGAGGGAGTTCTGAGGACTTGTAACAACTCAATGGTTCCTTCAAAGTTTGCTTTTGAAAATAGCTTTCATAAACTGTAGCTCACGTTAATCCCTTCCAGTTGTGAGCTGTTGATAGAATGTGTTTCCATGTTTTGAGTAGTGCGGGGAATTTTTTTTTTTCCCAGTGGGAAAATATAGAACCAACCAAACGTTGCTGGTTCTTTTCCAAACTGCATTTTTCTTTCCATTATAATTTTGTAGCTAAATGCACTGACTTGCTGAGAAGAGTTAGATCTACCTATCTCTTCTGTCTTAAAAAGTGAGTGAGAAAATTCCAAGGAAAATGAAACCCAAGCCCAAGTCTATTGCCATCTTCAAGTTAATTTATATAGGGGACAAATCCTCCTGAAGCAGATAAACACAAAATCATTCCCTGTCTTTGGCCTGCTAATTGTGTTCAATTTTTCCTACTACTGAAAGAAGCCATTTGATTTGAAAACCAACAAGCAAAACAGAAAAGCATAATTAGGTGTGCTAGAGCTTCTAACACAACTTCTTGGCTGCCTCTATGCAAACTGTAGAAAATATTTCTTCTTAAGCTTTGGCTCATGGTCCAACTGCCTCTGCACAAAGACCCAGAGTAGATGGTACTAATGCTATTTTAGTCCACAGTTTGACACTGATCCTGCGATACTCACAGCGCATGGATAACAACACAGTGAAGCCCTGTGTGTCTGCATGTGGCACTTCCCCAAAAAGGCAGAAGAGCTTTAATCGAGACTGACCAAGCAGATCTATGCATAAAATCAGTGGAGGAGAGGCAGATATGACTGGATGATGTCTCTGCAGCCCTGTACCTCCAGTCTCTTCCATGCTGCGCTGGCTTATGAAGGACCTCACTGGCACTATGTGACCTCAGCTTTCCTAAACTTTCACCTCCATGCCAAAAGAATGCAGGGTTGCCCCTGCCACACATCCTTTGATGCGTGGTTGCACCATGACAAGGAAATTTTACAACACAAAGCTGCTCAAGCTTAGATCCAGCCCTGAACCCAAGCCCTGCATCTCCTTGATCCTCTTAATGCCTTGAATCACATTGCATGGGCTAGACTGGAGTATTCCTTAAGATTCCACACAGTCTTATTTTCTATAGTCCTTCTAATTTTTTATTGTATCAGAAACTTCCCACTCCAGTGTAGAATTCCAGCCCTTTTGGCAGCTTTTTCCAAGTTCCATTAGAGTTTCACAACCCTAAATAAAGTGTAGTTGGTTTGGTGCAGTCTGCAAAGTTCCATAATTTAATTTACTCTTCTTTGCAGTAGTACAATTCCCTTTCTAGAGTCCTGTCTAACAGGCAGATAATCTTATCTGACCCTGTACTGCCTCATCTGATTACAGCAACAGGCAAGGCAGAGGGATGCAACCCTGGAAGTCCATTGTACCCAGAGGAGAGTGGAGACAACGTCAGTCCTCCAAAACACAGAACAGGAGGGCAAGAGAGAGTTGAATGTTTCACATCCTTTGCCTGTTTCCTCTCAGATGTATTGAGAGATATGTGATCAATTCAAGGGGTTTTTTAAGATTAGAATAAAGAACCACAAAAATCTTCTTTGAATGCCTTGAAAACACCTCCTCATTATAACCTACTGTGAGGCGGCTCCAAAAGTGAGCATTACACCATGTGAGTCAGGAGTAATCAGACAAAAGGTGCTCAGTTATACAACCCTGTGGCACCTGAAGAAAGTGCCTGCCCACATCTTAGACATCTTCCACTGCAAACCAGTAGCTTCAAACCTGTCCAGAAAAAAAGGAAAAACAAACAAAAACTCGAGCGTGATGGGGCAGTCAGTCACATACAGCAGACAAAAATCCTGTCACTAGGAGCAAACTTCCCTGCTGCAGCGCTGGTAGCTGCCTAGCAAAAATCCCTTGCTGTTACAGCAGTAATTATATAAATCCCTTTGATGCATTTGTGTCAAAACCATTGATCAAGAAACAGTATTAATTAGACCTAATCCACACTTCGGAGGCACCAGAAGGTGTCAGCATGGCTCGAGGGGTTTAGGGCAGCAGACTGTATGTTTCAGCAAGGCTTCCTTAATTTTGTCCTCATGATTTTGAAGGCGTAAAGGCAGAGAGGAAAGGAAGAGCAAAGAAGACAAAACCAAAAAAAAAAAAATAGTAGATTTGCAAATTTAACCTTTCCAAGGTGAGTTGTGTGGGAGGTTAAATGCTACTGAGGCTGTGCCTAGGCAAACTGTGTACCCTGTGAATGTTTGTGCCCTTGAGAAAGAACACTGAAATATCATGGAGGTACCAAATAACCCAACTACAAGCACATCTATTTGTCTATTATTTCTCTTAGAGCAGACAAACACCAGGCAATTAATGGGCAAAGGGCTAAATGAACCCCCTGAGTTATTTACTGCAGGAAGGTGAAGCCTGAGATCCCGGCACTGCTCCAGCCTGATGCCAGCACAACCGGTTGTTCTGTCCCTCCAGTAAAAAGCAGGGGCTGCAAGATACAGTGGGAGGCAGGCACAGACAGGAGGGGGGCTGGCACTTGGAAAGTGCTCCAGATCTTAGGCTCTGAAGAGTTAAAGCAACCAAAACAAAACCAAAACAAAACAACAACAACAACAAGCTAAGCAGCAGCCCTTACAACAAAAATGCATTTCCTAAATTAATGAGATTATGATAACCCCCCTTTTAAACATGGAATATTTCAGTTTTAAAATGTACAAAGACTAAAATCTTCATAAATATCCTATTAAGAAACTTCTGATGCTGTTTTAGATTTTTCCATTGAAATACAGTGCATGGAGGTTGCCATGGGTACAAGCAAATTTTTAAATACCTGTTTTTCATCAGAGCAGCTGCAGTATCCTACAGAAATGAAGATGAAGTGAGGAAGCTGGAAGGAGTCTGACCAAATTCAAGTTCCTAATCAAATGACTCCCAGGTTTTCATAAACAAGCTTAGAAACTTTTAATATGTGTTCTGTTTTTTAGAGAAAATACTGCTCTTTGTTATTTGACAGGACCCCAGGAAATGCTGTCAGCAGTGCCGGAGACCTCAGTCAAGAGAAGAGCTTTGTTTTCATGCTGGAAAACATAAAAATTTCCACTGCTAAGCCCAGGCTGGTACAAGTCCCCAGGCAGCAAGGGTTGTGCCACAGCCTCAGCTTTCTCAGAAGGGCTTTCTGAATGAGCTGCTTGACTGGCAGCAGCAGGCCTAAAAATGCCCCAAGAGCCACAGATTTCTGTACCCAGGAAAAGCTCTTCCTTGCCTGAGCTTGTACAGAAAAACACAGACCGGAGGAAATGTGAAAAACAAGTGAAGCTGAAAAACACTGGCAGGAGGCTTTTGAGAAGAGGCTGTGATTTAGGTGGTTCTGCCTCCAATGGTGTTCAGTGCTTGCTGGGCATCAGGAGGCTGTTTCTTCTTCTGTGGGATCTCTCCCTGGCTTGAACAGGCAGAGCAATGTTCTGTGCAATAGTGTGAGCAGAAAATAGACATTTCTGCACTGTGGGCATCTGTTTGGGGGAGGCCTAATCTAAGGACAGCCCTGAGAGCCTCCTGTCAACCTGTAGTATTAACTATGGCAACAGTCCTACAAAACTGCAAATAAAATCATTCTGTTCCCTCCGGCAAGTATGTCCCTGTGTCCCCCATAGAACAAAAAATAAATAAAGAATAAAATTTCTCAGAGGAATACCAAGGGATTTAACTCCACCAAAACAGTAACTGAATTGCTATCTATGGAAGGTGGAAATGCTTGGTTGAGTTTGGGTGTTTCTCTAAATGACAAATTAATGATCGTTATTAATGACACTATTATGGATCTGAAAAAACCATCTCAGTGATTACTGGGTTTATGCACATTGCTTCATTTATCTACACCTGCTCCTAGGAGGTACTTCCACAGCACAGTGGAAGTGCTCCCTTGTGCTAGGGTGACGATGCTTGAAGGTTGGTGCTGCTCTGCCATCACCTGCACAGCAGAGGAGTTTACAGGCAAGCAATAGATATTTATCCTGTCAATATTAAGGATTAATCATTTTTAACTGATATTAAGACAAATCTTCTGGACAAGATAATTTTATTTCAAATAGGATTCAAAATTCCCTTCACATCTAGAAATGAAACAGATTCCTTTCCCAATGATTGTATGCTTGTTTGCTCTAAAATTCTTCTGGGGTAAAAGACAAGGAAAAACAAAGGGGAATAAAGTCAGAAAAAACACTTTTAATAAAGGTTAGAAAAAATGAAAGTTTAAAAAGCTATCATAGCAGATTCTTCTAACAAATTATATTTCTTTGCAAGTACTTAAGGAAGTGTTCAAGGCCAGGTTGGATGGGCCTTGGAGCATCCTGGTCTAGTGGAAGGTGGCCCTGTCCATGGCAGATGGTTGGAAATGGATGATTTTTCAGATTCCTTCCAAACCAAACCATTCTATGATTCATAGGTACTGTGGCAGCTTAAGTACTCTTTTTTAGCACAGAATATGATTTTTTTTTAAAGGTGGGAAATTCCCTTCTTTTAGAAGTTAGATACTGCATGGCAGGCACAAACATCTCAGTCACTCAGCGAGATCCTGGCACAAGACTGTTCAGCTGGCTTTGCCCAACATCCCTCTCCTCATTGGCAGTAAGGGATCAGAAAGTGGATAAAAAGAATGGCTACCAGAAAGACAACCTAGTAAATATCTTTTATAATGTAAGTTATTAAAATTTCTCTTTGCCAGCATGAAAATAGGCTAGCACAACAGAGTGAGGAAGGGATGCCAATGAACAGAATTCTGTACTGGCATGCATGTATTCTGTCAAAGGGTCAGACCTTCCTGTATATCTTCAGGCATTAACTTTTCTGATGTAGAGGTTTTTTTCAAAGAAAGAAACAGAAGATAAAGCACAACCTGCTGCATGGTTGGGCTGCCAGAAAAACAGATTGCGAGTCATTGCAAACCACTGATCTTAGTCAGCATGTTGTGGCTCCATAGCTTTTCAGCCCTGCTGTTTCTTCCCCAGGGCAGGTGAGAGGCTTGTCAAAGCTGTAGAGACACACTCACGCTCACAGTGAAGTGCTATTTCTCTCAGCTGTGCAGACATCAGGATTGCTGAACCCAACATAAACTCATCCTTTTCCTGGAAGGAAAAAGAGAGGCTAGCCAAAAAGATGAGCCACGGGCTGCAAGAGCTCCCCTGTCCTGGAGTACCAAAGAGCAGGCGGTGCAGAGCCACCTCCAGAGCAAGGCGGTGCAATGACAGCACTGTCCGGAGAGGCCTGAAAGGATGTTCTGAGAGCACCTCCCTGCAGCCTGCACTGAGCCTCTCCTCAGCATCCACCGGGCAAGGCACACAGGGTAAGGAAGAAATGCAGAGGCTTAAGGAGAGGATGGTGGGTGGGAGGCAGCAAAAGGCAGCAGTGGTCAATGCCACAGGGCACCTTCTCCCCTTACCTGCAAAGTGAAACAGCAGCACCTACAGGGCAGGTACTGCTGCAGCTCCTCTCGGTGCTGCTTTCCTGTTTGTTCCCATTTTGCTTTTGAAGCAGTTAATCAGGCCCTCCAGCACAGGAGGCTTACATTTTTCATCAGATTCAAGCATTATCTTGAAGCAAGGAGAAGAGAATCTTGGGGGATGAGCTAAAAAATGAAATAAAATTTTTAAAAATATGCAGAGAGATAATACACAACATAGAGAGGAGAAAAGCAAAAAAAAAAAAAACTTCAAGAGATATGCCCTGAGAGAGGCAGGGAGGGATCCAGGACCAAGAAGAGGGGACAGAATATCAGTCAGGGGAGGGGAAGGCAGCAAACCACACAAGCAGTGTGGTGACACTGGGGCATGCTCCAACAAGAAGAAGTATGTAGGTGTTTGTCCTCATTTGTTTGTTGTGAATAGTTAGCAGAAAACCACAAGTCAAAAGCAGAAAGCATGCCAGATAATTCAGGGCTTCTCCATTTTAAGTGTTTTGTCTCTCAGTTTGTTCATCTGCAAAATGTAGGTAGCCCTGCTGGTCTGCCAGAGCTGTGCCAGGGGGATTCCGCCCATTGATTTATTCAGAACAAAATAAAGAGAATGAGATCTGTGAATAAGCACCAGAAGGTGTCATAGATCAGTTTAAAAGAGACATATAAAGAGTATATCTTTTTAGGAAAAGCTTTACTTGCGCCAAAAAGTAGCTTTTAGTCTATACCAGCACTAAAAAAATCCGGTGAAGTCACCTGAATGCTTCTGTACTGAAAAATAAAGTGAAAAATCAGAATTTCACTTTGAAATGAGTTGAATGAATCACACATTTCAATTAACTACATTTGGAGCAACAGATAAATCCTCTAGAAGAGATGCAGTCATCAGAGTTGTGATGCTTCAGCCTCTGGTGGTTGTGCATGGAGCTGGCAGATTCAGTAAAGATTTAGATCCATTAATATACCCTGATGTGTTGTATATCTGGCAGAAACCTGGGAAAGGAGCCACTGAGTCGTTTTACCTTCAGCACTGTGACCCTGCATTGCTTCTGCGTGCAGGCTGGGGGTGTGAGACGCAGGCTGGGCCATGCTGAGACTGCCCCAGTTAAAGTGAAGCAGAATAAACAGGTATGTTGTGAGGCAGCAAAATGAGACAGACAGAGGGTTACATTGGTTGGAAACCACACACTAAAAATACTTTCTGTTCTTCTCAAAAGGCGCAGCACTGTCAGAAGGACAGCCTGGGACTTGAAAAGTTATCTGGTTTAAAGATCAAAAACATGCCAAAAGAAGACGCCTTGTCATGAAGGGCGAGCAAGCCTCAAAGGCAGCTGCAGCAGCCTGGGCCTGAGGAAGAGCCCGCTGAATGGTTGGTCACAGCGAGGCTGAGAGGCAGGCTGACATCTGCTTTCAAAATAGCTCTGTGGCTACTCATTTTAATCTGTTCTCTCACCGAGCAGCAACTGTAGAGCACAGAAACACGCAGGCAGTTGTGAGAGGAAAAAGGCTTGAGAATAATGAACTCTGAGAACAGCTTTTTCCTTCACCGTTTTCCACATGAACACTATGACCAGAACATATACTTGCTCAGGACACAAATACCATCTAATTTTTCATTACACACAGGCTATGAGACAGTTTTCCTACATGAAAGGCCATCATTCACGGAGAGCTGGAGCCCAAAGCTGGGCAGAGTTTTCCTGACTTTCACAGCCAATTCCATGCACTTGGGAAGGTTCAGCACCATGCAGACTTGGCCACCAAATTTTTGGTAGTGACATCCCACTTTCAGTTTGCCAAAGGTGTGGTGACGCGGTGTGTGAGTCGGTAGGGGGTGAAGAACCACCCTCTGGGGGTACACACACAGCTCTGGCCCCCCAGGGTACCCCCTGGCCCCTCGAGTGAGTACAACAAGCACCAGCCATCACCAGAGTAACACCAGCCCTGTATGTGCTCCCTGCCTACATGAAGGCAACTCCTTCAACCCCCTGTGTTTTAACTCCTTAAGCTTAGTTTGAGACAACATCAACAGCGTTATTATTAGTTCATGACTTACTGTAGGCTTTTGAGAAAAAAAAAGTATTACTTACACCACATTTTTGTTTAGTCACACAGATGGGACTGCAAAGTCTTGTTCTCCTTGATTTCATCCATGGCCTTGTTACCACCATGCATGCATCACCTTCTCGGCTGCATCACTGCCCAGAGGCTGGGCTTCACAGGGAAGGAAGAGGATGAAGTTTTGCAGCTTCGGGCATCTAATATCCTCCACAGTGCCTGCATCAGATATACTGTAAATTGTTCCATCGATCTCTCTTCTTTTAAAGATTTTGCCAACTCTGACCTCAAATTTCATTTCCTCATTCTGACAGGGATGATAGAGGAAAATAAAAAGCAAAATTTCAATATAATCCTTTGCTCTGTTTCTCCATCTTGTTTAATGGATATTCCCACAGCAGGAGCTGGTGGAACCAGTGAGCTCTTTCAAGAACAGTAATTTCTAAACTGGTGAGCACAATGCATCTCAGACAGCCACAACTGAAACTCTTCAACCCCTAGGATAAAAATTTATATGAAAAGTGTATGAGTATGAAGGTACATATGTATCCACAGGCAATAGTGATTAATATCTGATTTTTTTGTGTGTATGTAAATACATATTCAGAATGAAAGGCAAATAGCAATTTTAAGCTACTTAGCTGAACACGCTCTTCCTGCACCTGTGGGATTTTAGCATTTCTATGCTTTTAAGAGCTTTGTAACACAAGGATAAGATCAGTGTACGATTGACTTTACTGTGTTGGAAAGATGTAGTTTAGAAGGTGTTATTATTGCAGGAAAGAGGTGGAAAGCTCATTCATTGGTAATCATAACTCTCTACATGCTTAAAGATGACAATTATTTTTCCTGATCCTCAAATGAAAAATTTTAACATAGGCCCTCCAAGAAAAAACATCAACTTGTGACTTGAATGAATTCCCCTACAGAGGGATGTTTGAGCTAGCAAGCCCTCAAACAGCACTTACATTGCCATCACTAATTACACTGGAAACCCCCTAAACCAAACACTTTGGGTGCGCATCACTAACCTCAGGAAAGAAAATCTGTGTTTATAGAAGTGGACTGGTTGGCTGGTGCAAATAAATAATCTTTGTGGGCACAGCTTCTGTTGAAAATGGGTATTTGGCATAAGAGAGCAAATGAAACAGTAAGTGCCCAGCAGCGGTACCAAGAGAGGCAGGGTGTTATCAGTCGGCAAATTTAGCATTCAGCCCAAGGGAGGTGCAGGTTTTCCATGGTCTAAAGAAGCCCACCACAGCTGTCCATAGAACTGTGCCACTCAGCAGTGCTTGGGGACTATCATCCAACCAACAATATCTCAGGGATTTATATGTAACCTTGATAACAATGACAGGAAAGAACCAAGCTAATCAAACAGTGTGTAGCAATACAGAGCCTGAGTTCAGAAGAGATTCAATCACTACACAGCTACTTATCATGAGAGAGCCAGGCCTTTGCAATGACCCCTCCCTGCTGAAATGAGTCACATCAGTTATGATTCCTCTCCTGCTTGCTGCTATCACCATCCCGAAGAGGTAGCAAATGATCCAGTGCTTCTTTGATCTCCTGTGTACGCGAAGACAGAAATATCCAAGCTGAAGAACTGAGCCCCATGGGTCTGACAGCAGATTCAATTACAACCCATGGAATTCAGTTCTCAAAGCTGAGAATAAATGACATCCATTTTCAGGCTGTCCCAGCTCACGGCAGTATCTCATACTCCTGCTGGCTCTCTCCAGTCGCCTGGCCTTCTTCCCGGGGCTGTAAAACAAGAGTGAAAACTTCACTGCTGCCAAATCAGCTGTACCCAGACTCTAGGTCAGAAGCAGAATAATGGCTCCAGGATATATATTTTGAAAAATGACCTATTTTATATATTCCTTTGACACCAGAAGCGGCCACACACACGGGCACAATGTGCCCTAACACGTTGCAGAATTCCTAGTAACAAAAAAAAATAAAAAGTACAGCCAAGGAATATAACAACATAACAGCAAAACATTTCTCACTTTTCTGGAAGCCTTTGAGAATTTCAAAGAGGTGAGTTATAAATTTACTNCAACACAGACACAGAGGTAGAATCTTCCAGAGTCACTCAGAAATCTCTTCTTAACAAAATAATCGAACCAAAAGCTCAAAAGAAGGAAATTTGGCACTGGTGCAGCCCTGCAGAGTCATCACAGTCTGTGTGGCAAAAAGGCAGGCAGAAGCCTTCAGCATTAGAGCTGCAGGGTTGTGTACTGACACAGCTTTGTCAAATGGGACAACCTCATCCCAGGGTGACAATCTCACCCAAAGGCAGGTGCTCTGGACCACAGAAAAACACTGCTAAACGTACTGGAGGTCAAAGCTGACATCTCCCACAGGAAAACACCTCGTCACTTCTCACAAACCTAAGAGAAGTCACAGGTTTCAATCAACTACATGCCCCAAATGGGGAATTTTTGAGGAAAAAATAGGTTGGATAAGATGTTGGATGATCTGTAAATTAGGTGTTAGATGCATATAGGACTCTATATATACAGTGCTGGCTAAGTTATTAAAAAAATCAGATTTATTCAGAACATTTTAAAGATACTTCTTTTTGTTCCAGTGACATGAGGTCTCAGAAGAAAAATCTCTTCAATTTCAATGAAAAGAATATTTGGTCTGAAATCAAATATTTGGATGACAAGGGGGATATCAGATTAAATCTTTTCGCTTTAAAAACTAAATTTAATGAAATTTACTTAACAGAATGGTTCAAATAGAATTATTTTGGTTTAGCATTGATTTTATTAAGTTATAAGTATTTTTTTCAGTGAACAATCCTCGTTAACTCGCCATGCCACTTTCCCAGTACATCAGCCTCACATGCAGCCCCAGCAGTGCTGGCAGAAAAGGCAGCAGTGTGCCCGTGTTTTTACAGCTCTCATTGTCTTCTCAGGCTGCTGAACCAGTCAACCAAACAACAGAAATTAAAAATATACTTCTTTAACTGTTTCTCTTGCTGGGAGGGAAACCTCTGAACAAACATATTTTGGTAAGTAACTGCCTTGTGGTACCACAGCCCAGCTCAGTCCAACCCATCTGTCACTTGACTCCATGAGTCAGGAAAGAAAAATCAAATAACAAAAGTGACATCTTGCTAAGGCCCTCAAGAAGGACAAAACTTCATCTGCAACTTTAAAATAAGGCACTGTAGCAATAAATTTTGCTTGTCTGATATTTCTAATTTGTCACTGGAATACTGCTTGCTAAGATCACTGCTAACTTAATTAAGCAAGACCTTCACTAGCAGTGTGGCCCTTCTGTGGCAATCCCTCTTCCAAGCCCAAGCAGGAAAAACATCTAACAGTCATCAATAAAACATCATATCTTAAAGTAGAGAAAAGGTCCAGATGAAGAAAAGGTGGAAGTGTCTGTCCCTTCGGACAGTCTTCCCATCCTATGAAACGTGCATGGCATTGCTACAGAGGAGGAGCTGTCACCACCTGGGCGCTGGTGTGGTCAGCTGCAGACAGCTTTGGCACTCATCATTGCACAATCAAGCACAAAATGACAAGGGAAAATATCAAATGCCCCTCCATGAAACGCAGTAAAAGAGCTGCAGTAGCTCTAAGCCGCCCCAGGCCAGAGGAGCAGCTGAGCACTGGGGTGCTCCCCAACCCTGCTCTCACAGGAACCTGAACTCCCCTGGCCCCCTGCCTGGGCGAGCTCTTGCAGAGCTGCCCCTTCCGAGGGAGAAGGCTGGGAGCCATCTCTGCCTGGAGAGCAGACAGCACCAGGGCAGGGAGCCAGGGAACACACTCCAAGATTGCTCCACTCCCTCTCAGAGCCCTGGGGTGCATCTGTCCCACGGGCGTCCCTACAGAGGGCAGAACAGCCCAGCTCCAGCAGCACACCTGACGTTTCAGTGAAATCCTAAGGAAGGGAAGGGAAGGGCACATCCTCATCATTCCACAGCCATATTCCAGGTTAGTTGGCTTTACAGGTTTTTTAACTAAGAAGGAGAAAAGGTCACATTCTCTCTTTCAATTTGCCTGCAGAGTTTAATATCATTGCACTGCATTTGTTATCTCTCATCTTAAAAAACACGATGCCAGTTTCAGCCACCTTCTGCTTTGACCCTTTATGAACTTCATATGTGACATTCTTTATCCTTTCGCTGTCCTTCCGGGAATAATTCCCTCCCTCTGAGAACCCATTTACTCAAGGATTAAATTCATGCATTTGCAAACAAGAAGACAGCCCATAAAATTATATTGTTCTGCCTTTGCAAGAGCAATCAGGAGGCAAGTCTTTTCAATGAGCCATAAATCTACTTCTTGGAAAAACACTATTTTGTTCTATTCCAGCAAGGTCCCTTAGCACCTCATAGCTTGGAGATCCTATTACACCAGATTTAACAATTCCTACAGGACAGATACTTAATAGACAATCATCTTATAAAGTTTTACTGCTACACCAAAAGGCAAACCTTTTTACAGTGATTGAATAATGTTAACTGCCTGAAGACTATTCTTCCATAAGTTTTCTTTTTAATTAAATATTTTAACAGAAAAAGAACATAAAGATCCTAAAGCCATCAAGTTACTGCAATGTGTAAATTCTTTGCATTTTCCTTACCATTCCCTATTTTTATTCTCTATGCTGCCATTACAACCTTTCTTTTTAGTAAAACATCTACATTTGTCCAAACATATAATCAGAGAATGAGATTTGAATGCTTTTTAACCAGTCAATTATCTACTGTAGCTCCACATGAAATCCAGATATTACCCAAATGAGCTCATCGTGTGTTAATTAATTAACACAGATAGGGAATTTGAAATAAAATATGAATATGGTCACATTTTATCAGGAGCATAAAGCATCTTTTTCACCCTTATTTCGTTAAACACATTTTCCCCACAGCTAGCAGAAAAATACATGTCTCACAGCTACACTGACAACTGGGTAGTTGAGAAAAGAGGGTGAAATGAAAGACTAGGTTATTCTAGATATTTTGAAATTTTTTAAAAAGAGGAAAACTCACAGCCAGAAAGGAGCGCAGTGGCACCAGAGGCAGGCAAGCACTCGAGCCCAGCAGAAGCTCTCAGTTCAGCCGTGCTGGCTGTGCTGCAGGGCAGAGCTGAAATTTCAGCGCAGGCCATGGGCTGTGCACTCTGCAAAGCTCTGCTGGGGAGTTCTGCTTGCTGGGCAGACCTTGAGCATCCTCTGCAGCAGCTCCAGATCAGCCTCACACCGAAAACCTGCCCAGCGTCATGAACCCAGAGTTCAACCTTTAAAACCCAAAGGTTTGGTCTTCATTTAAAAATCGCTCATTTATTTGATTTCACCCTGGCCCACCTTTTCCCACTCAGCCCAGGACACGCAGCCTCATTTGCTCTCCACAGTAATTCCAATTCCTGTAGAAGCTGCCCGGTGTGCTGGGCTGTGGGGAGCCTGCCTTGCCCTCACGTAGGGTTACCTCACACCAAAAACAATCACACCCCTTCTACACTGAGCAGGTCTCCTTCCATCATTCCCATTCTCAGCAGAGCAGCTCTGCCGCAGATTAGGGATCCACAGGAAAGCCTTTACTCTGGTGCTTAGGTACAAGGCAAGCACTGACCATATCCTAACTTCAAATATTGTTAATCCCGTTCGGTACAGCTCATATGCAAGTTTACAGGCAGAGTGCTCACACACAGAAGATCTTTCTGTGCTGTACAAAGATCACATTCACCCACAAAAAACCCAAGGCCAAAGTTTCAGCTCAGGCTTAAAGAAAAGTCACACCTAAGGTTTGCTCTTGAGCTCTGCCAGTCCAACAGCTCACACCAGACAGAGATACTCTGGTGTCAAGCACGCCCTGCTCCCAGGTTCTCCCCATATCAGTGAAGACCACAGGCAACGCCAGATGAGAAACTGTAGATATTCTTTTCCCTGAACGCTTCAGGATGAAAAATGGAACAGGTCCGTAATGCCTTTGGCCCTGCAACTACACAGACACTTTCATTGTTCCCATACCACAGAGAAAAGATTTCTTTTTTTTTATAATCTGGACTGCTTAATTCTTACATTAAAAAAAAAAAAAATCCCATCCCATGATGAATAAGATTAGCCCAAACACATATTTTAGGTTTTCCAGAAACAAGGGCATTTGTTCCCAAAATGCTTTCTGGAACTTCCAGTTATTTTCTGGCTGCATTTTTAATTCTAAAAGATGGTTACATTTTTATTGTCAATGTCAATTCCACAAACAGCAAACATTAAATTTCCTCTGCTGTAGAATTAGTTCACTCTGCTTATATTGAGGTTCAATTCTCTTGTCTCCATTTTAATTACATTTTCCAACACAGCACTTTTTGCAACAAACCATTTTCCTTCATAGAAGATAAAAATGATTGCATATTCCATTTAATTTTTTGACCAAGAACTTACTGATTTTTTCTGCTCTTTTTTTTCAATAAATTGGAGAAAGAATATGTGACAATACACACTAAGCATAAATCACTGAGAAGAACAACATTTACACCATCAGCCATCTATATATATTACAGCTAGTAAAAACACAAGTATCAAAAGTGCATAATGAAAAGTTATTTCCTATTTTTAAAAAGTTCTGGCTAACAACAATAATAAAGACTTCTAATACTAAGTATTATTTTTAGTAATCACTATACCATTTTTTACAGTGTAGTTACAATATAGTATAGTTTCATTTATGCTCAGTCATAATAAGTCATAGCCTGGAGACAATTTCAGCAGGCTTTATGTACCGAAAAAATAAAAACCTTTGTGGGCTCTATGTTCTGGTTTTTTTATATATATTTTCAGATGACGGGATGAAACTCAGTGTAGAAGAATGTAGCAGTCTAAAGCAAATATTCTGCACATTGACACAACCTCAGTAACAGCTGTACTAACAGTGCTCAGATGTACAAAATTGGGAAGCCAATTTTCAGTGTGCTAACAAGGGCAATGAGAACTGAGATGTTAAAAGCCCTCACAACTGCTCAACCTCTATCTATTCTTTCTGATTTCAGCAATAAAATTTTACTGTGAACAAGCAAGAAGTTTCACACCAGCTGACCGAGGACAGAGGAAAAGCACTAACTCTTCGAATACAGAGCTGTCCCCAGCCCAGCGACACTTCCTTCCTCGGTCAGGATATCTGATAACCATGCCCAGGGCAGATGCTGGAGGTGACATATAAGCTGTCTCCAGCACGGTGGTAACTGTTCATGAACTAATTCCGAAAAAATGCAGTGGAACAGAGCAAGCTCAAAATGACTGATCAATCAGTATATTTCAGAAATAATATGAACACCCAGAATGGGAAGATACAAAAAAGCAATAAACAGGAGTAGATGACCATTTCTTATTCCTTCCCAGTTTGCACATTTTTAATAATTCAAGAGTACTGGCAGCATTTCTTCTGTTGAAAGTACACAGTTATTTGCAGTATTTGTCACTACATAACTACTAGACTATATTACTAATAGAAAAATGGTTACACTCTGAATAAGCAGTTAAAAAACAGGCAAACATCAATTAATCACCTTTTTTTAACCCTCCTATTATTTACATAAAGGAATGTGATTATCACCTACCAAGGAATTTACTTGGAGAAGCACACTGTAATAAACAACTATAAAGTTAGTAATCCATTAGAAGCCAGAGATTTCCTCAAACAAGTTTTTTGTATAAACAACTGAAATACATAAGTTTGCTGTGTTTATATTGTAACTATACTGCAGTTATTGAAAATAAAGTATTCTAGGAAGAGCAAACAAGCTTTCAATACATGTGTGGCTTGTTTCAGTACTAAAGCACTGAAATAAATTAGTGTAATATTAGAATAACGAACCAGCTCGAACAGTGTGGAACTGGCCACCATTAGTTCGGAGGCACCTGACAGTCTGAGACAATGAATTGTGACCTCGTTAAGGCACCCGAGCCCTGCACTCTATTCCCATGGAACGGCTCAGCCTCTGGGCTGTGAACACTGCTGCCAAGCCCTGGAAAGCAGTCCATGATCCATTGTGTTTAGAGGATGAAAAACTGGGAGTCAGTTTCTGGAAGCTTCCAGGGACTGCCTGCAGGTGCAGATGGCTCCTTTTGGGGTATATGAAGTGGTCCAAGATCTTTGTTCCGAAGGGCGTCCATTAGCAAAGGCTGAGGAACGCTCCCCTACAGCCAGCCTGCGGGCACCTCGTGCTTTCCTCTGGGATACACTCACCTCCTATTCAGAATTTTAAATCTTGTTCACCTTGAACTCACCAGATCTCATTTTAAAGAAAATAATTTAGGTATTATTTAGATTCAACACAATCACATCCAGAATATTTAGGCAAGTATGTTGTCTACAACTAATGATTCCATGAATAACTTAAGATCACTGGAGTTGCCAGTAAGGACTTGGACACCCAGTGAATATTAAAGATTTAAATACAGCTTTGAATTCATTTTTTTCAGGTTTCTCTTTGATGAATTCCCCAAGACCATCCCAGGCACTCACTGATATATTTGAAACCTCTGTCTTGCAAAAGAGTCCCCACTGGAACCCTGGGCCCTTGTCCTGCTATGCTGGAAATCCTCCAGCTCCCTCTCCCCAGGACCTCCAGGCCCCACTTATCCAACAACTGTTTTAAGAACTGTGAAGCCCAAAGCAAATTTAGATGGAGTCCAGGTATTTGAAAAGCTGCAGAAGAGAGGGCAGCTGGATTTGCTCATGAAATTAGTGAATTGATTCAACAATGATAAACAAAATCATTTTCCATCATGAAAACTGATGTTCGCCGTCTCTTCTGGGAAAAGGTAGATAATGTGTTCATTTTGACTGATAAAAAGACATTTTTAAAAGACCAGAAAATTTTATCATCAAAATAATTCACATTTTCATCACCGTTTCCCACAGAAAAATATTCATTTCAACATTCTCCCAGATGAAGATGAAATTCAACCAAAGCTATGGCAATTAGTATTTTTTCAATCCACTAGCCAAAAGGAAGAAGAATAAATCATAAGAAAAATGTCATTTAGCCAAATCTGGAATAATTTTTAAAGATTATTTTCTGAAAATAAAGCACATACATTTGAGATGCATTACATAATATATTTTGGCCTAAAACAAAAAAAAATGCTATTTCTTTTGCCACTATTATTTTTGCATGTGAGCAATTAAGAAAATGCAAACAGAGGTTTTTAAAGAAAAAATGGAAGTTTAGTTCCCAAAGTGTTAAAAAAATTACTCTTTAAATTATGTACCCAAGAGTATTTCCTGCAGTCAGATGAGCTTTGTAAATAATTTCACTTCAGTCAAAACTGCATTTTTCAATAAGCAAAGTAATCAGAAAAATGAAAGAGTAACTGCCTGTCTGTAATCATGCTAGTGAAGGGAGGGGAGCTGCCTTATCCTGCAAACTCCAGAAACCCTTCCCTGCACCAACCCAATAAGGAATTTGTTGGTAATTCCACCATAGAAAAGTGGCATTTCTCCATCCCTTTTTCCATGCTGCAAAGCAAAATTTTAGATGCTTAGATAAGCTAGAAGCACATACAAAAATAAAAATAAAAAATAAACCATTGCAAAAAAGTAAAGAATTGAAGTGAAAGAAAACCAGGGATAGCCAGTCAAACTGTTCTGTTACAATCAAACACCGTAGTTTCTAAATCAGTAGCATTTGATGAAAAGAAAAAAAATTACATCAATTAACTCACCTGTTTAAATAGTTGTTATTTAAGTGGGTTAAGATACACATTTAAAAGAAAAAAATGAATATATATAAATCATAACTCAAAGATAATATTAATGCACATAATGATACCACCACCCCTTATTTCTGAATTCCATTGGGTTTGGAATAAAGTCACAACAGCATTAGAAGGACAAGAGAAAAAAATTCCTGTGTGGTGAAGAGAAGCACTAGAAAATGTGCAGATTCCCTGACACAACAGTATTTAAAATAATTTTAAATTTCTCATCACTTTAGCATAAATATAATTCAAAATTACTTCAAAGACTTGATATTCATTATGTTGCATTTACAGAGTATAAATCCATCCAAGCTGACAGAACTATCCTGGTTCAAATCTGGAGGAACTGAAGAAGAAGTTGCCATTTTGATTCAATCTTTAATGTGCAAATTACCTTTCACGAATACAGAGTGTACTGGATCTCAGGCAGAAGGCAAACGTAATAAATCAGCTTACATTTTTTTCGGCTCTTACTCACAGTGGAATCCCCAAAATTCATTTTATTTTATCTTTTTCCCACTCTTCAGCTCTTTCTCTTCCATTTTCCTTCCTCCTCTTCAATCACCACAGGTTTGCATTTCTCGTTTTCTATTTGACATCACTCCACTTTGCTCTCTACAATGGAAAGGCAGACCGGCAGACAGCAGGCACAGAGACACTGCCGGCCCAAGGTCACCTCCTGGACTCCCACTCTCTGGAGCATCTGATTCTCTCTCAAAAACATTTTAACTTTATATAGGGAAGGGAATCAAAACTCATTTGCATATGGGTTCATTCCATCTCTTCGGCTCACATGTTTCTAGCTCTGGAAAGTCCCTTTCTGATTCCCTGGCTGATACAGAGCCAGGAAGGTAACCCAGCACAGGGAGAGGTGAGAACTGCTCCGCTGACCCTGCCAGAGGGGCCAGGCTGAAGCGCCCCATTCGCCTTGCTCGCAGGGCTCAGCTGGGAGATTTGGGTGCTGCTTATCCTTTAGATTCGAAGGCTCAGACCATGCATGCAGAGTTAAAGACTCAAATCAGAGAAACCCCCCCTCATGCACAGGAGGAAGCTCTGGTCAGGCGCTCGATACTTCAGCTTCCTGTCTGTACACTACGCGGTCTCATCTGGGGAAATCCTGAAAACATTATCAGATGCCCGATAAGCTCTTTAGCTTTCAAGTACATAATGATTCAGTTTCGGTCAAAACCTCATTTGAATACAGTTTTAAAGTCTAAATAAAAAGTGGGACCCTAAAGGAGAAGACTTATTTAGACTTGCAGCCTAACATCTGTGGCATCCAAAACAATGTGGCTGATGTTTGACACCAGCATAAACAAATCTACTTCTCCATATCTGCACCAAGATGGTCAGAGTGTGTGTTCAGCTTATTAAAAAGGAGTGAAATTAGATGCCTGGTTAATTAATGCTTTTCTTTACCCACAAACACAGCAGAAGCAGCAGCACAAATTGCTTACTCCATTCTAATGTTGTTCACTATTGACATGAGGCAGATTGTTTCCAAGAGAAAGGTTGCTTAAAACTCTGCTGCCCACTACTCCCATGGGCTTTTCTGGCAAAGCTGGCAAGTGATAAGACTTGTTCTGTTACATGTAGGCTCCTATTTACCAGACATTAGACAGATTTTTCCAAACCCCGTTCACAGACTCAGAACAGGTTGACAGCATTTAACCCTGTGGATTTAGCCCTGGAAGAGTAAACCTCCACCACCTGCAACACTTTCCAGTTCAGACGGGTACTGTGTGAGGATTCACCCACAGGAAATCACACCCTCTCCACTGGTTGTCCTCATCCCAGTCAGGGAACTTTCCTAGGATACATTCCAGGAGGTTCTCCATCACACACAACTTCCGAAGACAAAGAAATGCACTCCATCTATGAGTCTGGAAGCAACTAGGAACATTTTCCCATGTATTATTGCCTGTCTTCAAGCAGAGAGAGCACACTCCCAGCACCAAATAAAAAAACTGAGTCACTTTCCATGACAACTCTGATGTTTTCTGCTGCACTCGCAGCATCACAAAAGCATGCCACCATGGAGAAAAGGAAAATTTGAAGGATATTAATTGTTAATAACCACATTCCGCTGAGTAAGTACAGAAGTTCAGTCTGTCCATACTCAGGACAGAAATATGTGCCATCGTTTGTTTCATCCCAAGATTTTGTTTACAGATCTTCAACTAGGCTAAAACACAAGTTACAATTCACTAGAGCAGAGGTTTCAGACACAAAACCACTCACTCTTTCAATACCCACATCAAAATATATAACAACAAAGACAAATCCCAAAAGCATGTGAAACTGGGATTTTGCTTTTCAGCAGCATGAGAGATCTGATGGGCTAAAAAAAATACCCTTTTCTGAGCTCTCAGATGCTGCCCTGTGTCATGTTTGCACACAGAGAAGCCAAGGTCCTAGTAGAACTTATCAATAAGGATGCTTAAATGAATTTGAATGAGTCATTGCACAGGAAGAGAGGAATAGTGAAATCTCAGGCTGAGATTCAGCTGTGCGCAGTGCTCACTTGTACAACCTTAAAAATGCCTCCTCACTCTAGTCTCAGATTTAAAAATCTTTGCAAAAGACACTAAACTAAATTAATATATTCCCTGCTGAGCAGTACATCCTTGCTGGCTCTTTAAGTAAAGATAATTCAGGTTTCCTGCGTCCCAAAAGGTAGGTGTCATTGCGTGCACGTGTCACAGCTGGATAACCTCAAGCAGAGAGCAGCTGAACAGAACCCAAGCCCCTTGGTGAGAGCAGCACTCTGCTCAGTCCTCAGCACATCTTCCAGGCAAAGGCAGGAAAGTGCCAAAACATTTACTGCAGCCTTTAGAGAGAAAGGATAAAAGGACAGGTTCTTCACTTCGCTTGTGAAACAAATGCAGGGACCAAAGGGGAGGCAAGGAAAAGAAAGTTAGTACTGAGTGGAAGAGACTGGCAGTATGTTGTGTGCCACTCTTGACAGCTGACATCAGTCAGGACATTATCATCTTAGCATCTCACCTGGAAAGTTTTGACTAACTGAATTTCTTTTTTGACAGGAAGTCTAGATCTCAGCCTGAGTGGCTGGAATCTCTTGAGGCAACATTATGTTAAGCCAAGCAAGGTAACACTACAGCACTGAGTGCAGTACTCTCAGAAACACATTCATGGTGATGCAGTGCATTTTAAGGGCACTAAATCACAGCCCAGGTGCCAGACCACCTGACAGTCTCAGCTTCTCTGCTCTACTTATTGCTGTTCACTGCATTCTTTATCAATAGAAGAAGCTGGCTTCCTTCTTTCACTGAGGGAGACGGTCCTCCCAGAAGGGAGGATCTCTCCCAAGGTAGTTAAAATCTTTACAGAAGTATAAAACATGCAGGCATCAGAAATAAATCATGTCCTGTATATAAAACATCCTCCACAGAGGAGGATGCAGCCTCAGAAAGCAGAGCAGACATACAGTCATTTCATGCATGATCTCATAAATCTTTCATCCCTGCTTAGAGTATTTCTTTATGACAGGCAGTGAGGTATGAGTTATGCATTCCAACAGGAGCTGGAGCTCAGTCCCATTGAAAATGACAGCAAAATCCTCATTACTTTTGAAGAAACTGGAATTTCTTCTTCAATACTCTTAAAAGCAAACTTTCACTTGGTTTCCCATGAGAGGTTAGTTCTGTGGGTCATTTGCTATGATACAGAGCCTTATTACACATACATATATTATTCTTTACTTTTGTGCCTCTAGTTGTCTGGTTTCTTTAAGCTGAATTGACTTACAAATTTGCTAAACTCTCCCTCTGATTTCTTTAATTGCTTTAATACCATTGCTTTAATACCCAATACATTGAAGAGAGCTGGAGCTGACAGAGAAACTGAGGAAATACTTTACAAATCATGCACCCTTCACAGACCACTTTGCACATTTACAAAGGCTGTGGTCATATCACAAAACAGGTAGGATTTGATTAACCATTTCACTGCCCACTGGGACAGGCATGTAAATTAGGACACCATGCTCCTACCTCTTATGCAAGCACTGAAGAGCTGTCAAGCATGCCTGAGTAGCAGAGAGGAGAGGGGACGGCAGAAACAGCTCTTCTGTGTACTCCTGGTGACCTGTGCAGCCTCCAGAAGCCAGAACTCTGCTCATGGACAGGGCTCACAAAAGAGGGAGGAAAATGCCAAGACAGGAGAGCTGCAGCACCCTCCATGACATGTTTTTCTAAACTGGGAAATGTTCCCAATAGGAAATGCCTGCTGAGATTCAAACAGAAGCATTAACCTTCCCCCTAGAGCCTATTTGTATACGAGTGCATGTACATGCACATATTTCTGATCCTAAAAGAAGATTTTTTTTGTTCCACAGTGGCACAGAGGGTTGGGGTATTGCCAGAACAGCCCACAGCCCCTACAGCTTTGCTCTGTGTCCCTCATGACAGCCAGATTGCTTTTCCCAGTGCCTTAAAACCCTGCCAGAGTTGTTCTACTCAGAATTACTACTCCTCATTATTTTCCTGTGACTGGCTTTAACATCTGTGAAAACAAGAGTCTGAGAGCTAGTGCAACAGAGTCAGACCCCACAGAAACCACAGCGCACCCAGAGATTTGCTCCCACACCTGCATCCTGGTCCCCATCTCCTCTCATGCATTCCTCCCCGGGATAAGTCCTCAGCTTGCCTGCACCCTGCCCTTGACACAAAGTCCCCTGAGATGAATGCAACATTTCAACAGGTAAAAATATTCTATTGTTGCCCTGTCAGCCAGCTCAAGTGAAAAGAAAGTGATGCAAAGTAGCAGCAGGCAGCAGGGTGCAATTTCTCTCGCAAGCGTCAATAAATGGTTTCACTTTGCAGTCAGAAGTTAGAAAACAGGAAGGTTTCAAGTGAGTTACTAGGGCAGGAAATGAGTCACCCTGAGCAAGGACAGCAAACAGCAACCCCTTCTACTGCAGACACCCACCACAGACATGGAGCCAGCACCCAGAACCAGGCTGAGCGAGCCTGAGAGCAGAAAGCATAAGCAGGGCAGGAGCAGAGAGGAAACGAGATTCCTTTTCTCCAACCACAGCCCAAAGGAGGGAAGGTTTTATCCATCCAGAACACTGTCTGCTAACCAGTCTTCCTCCTCCTTACAGCCCTAACCACCAAGCCACCAGCCCGTCCCCTCCATCCCTGCCCAGGCACACCAAGGCCTCCTGTGCAATTCTGCTCAGGAGCAGTTGAAAAGAGTCCTCCAGAACAGCTTAGCTGTGAGTGGGATTGCAAGCCCCTCAAGCATCAGGAAATTTGAATCCTGGCCTCTCACACACTCATTTAGGTACTTGCTGTTGGAAATAGAAACACCAACACTTCCTCCTCAGCTACCATCCCACTCTGCCCGCATTCCACGAGACAAAATTGCTCTGGAAATGGTCCCATCAGCCTCCACAGAATAAGGAGGCCAAGGAGCATCTTAGCTTAGGTGTAGAGAGGACTCTAGCTACTTGCCTAGAAACAGCTGTTCATCAGAGAATTCATCTGCAGCAAACAGAAGAGCCATAAGCCACCAGCGCCACCACAGCTTGGCAGCTTATTATGGCAGGAGTTCTGAGGATCTGCATTTTGGGGATAGGCACAAAAGAGGCCCCAGTCCTTTTTCAGGTGTACCTCCAGGCACAAAAATTACATCTACAAATAGAACCTAGGTAGTGAAGTCACACAGGCAGAGTTGAAAATTAAACTCTAGATACTGGACAGTATTCCTATCACATAAAAATGTTGCACTCCTGGATGCAGTTCCAGCAACAACATTTGGGCTTTAAGCCTGGACCATCACACAAGCACTGAAACCCCATATAAATAACAAATACCCATCAACTTTTGCAGGCTCCTAAACAGTGTAGAGTACTTAAAGAATTATCTGTTCCACCGGTTGATGCATCTGGTTCCTAATGTGTTGTCCTCTGTTTCAAACATGTTGTTGAAGGTATTAAGAGGACAAATGATGCTTTGCTCTCTGTATCAATCAGAAAACTAGGATGCTAATTCCAGCTGAGAAAAAAAAAATCTGGAGAATGACAGACAGAATTGGCTGGGTTCCAGAACTAGAAAAGGCCCTTGCCTGTCTGCTTTTCCTGATAATAATCTTCTGTAAAGCATCAAATCGCTGTAGCAAAAGACTAAAGAATCACAGCATGGTCACACACACCATGTGGAGGAACTAAGACACAACTGAAGAATAACATGGGCTTCCTCAAAGCAACTAGATTTCAACACCAAGCATTTCCAGATCCTCCCTAGTTTCAAAAGAAACTCAGACTAAGGCATGGGAAGCTATGCACACAAACAAGCACTTCAGAAGAAGGTTTTTAACTCGTGAAAGAAGCTCTTGAGACCTTGTTATCTGAACAAAAAAAAAGGCTGGAACAAGACTGGGTAGAAGGTAAAAAGCAAAATCCAGAAACTAGTTGCAACTTGCCAGTTTTGAATATCTTCCAGCACAATAATCATTCTTAAAAAATTGCTGTGCTGATGGAATCAATTTTTCCACAGGAGTGTTCCCATTCTCATTCTCATTTTGGCTTTTTTCTCTCGCACATGCTTTGAGAGGTCAGCACACTCCTGGAACCAGGGGCATTACACTTACAAAATGAAGTTTTGTAAACTAGTTTACATAGCAAAGTTTTGTAAGTCAGCTTTGAAATTAGAATTCTTGGTTTCACAATAAGGGGACTGTTTAACTGCCAATTTTAAATATCTTAAAAAAAAATTTATAGCTCCTTCACAAAATCCAGGAGAGGAAACATAATATATTCTACTGGCAGCAAAGGATCACACAGCTGCTAAAAACAGCTCTCAAAGGTTGTGTATTATTTAAGAAGGAATGTGATGGGCAAGGACTAGACAACACTTAAACAGCCTTAGGAGGAAAAGTGTATGGACAAAACTTTCAAGCTGAGAAGATGTTCAGAGAAAAGAGCTGTTTGCTGCAGGACATGTTTAGGTGAACAGAACTTGATACATTCTCTGAAAATAAGCAGAACCCGTCACAAGCTTGAGAGAATCACAGGCTTTTTCTCCTGCCTGGTGTTTCCACAAGCAGCAGGTACAGAGACCCAGTTGTGGTTAGTTGTATTTTTAAAAGAAGGTTGCTATCATGCTGAATGAAATGCAAAATCCTCTGAACTAATAAATCCAGCAGCACCTTATATTTGATTAAAGAACAAGATGATAAGTTACTTAAACATGATGTTAATTTCTTGATTCTTGAAGCTGGAATGATTTTGGTCACCTGGCTTACAGAAAACTGAAGCCAAATAATAGCAGATTCAAACTTGGTTTTCTCTGGTTTTTGTTCCTATTCCAAAACCTAGTCATAGAGACTTTGAAGAACCTGCACTGGAACAACAGCCAAAGAGAACACTCCTATTTTGGAAATCAGATCTGCTGAAAGCAGATATTCCCAGATGGGGACATTCCAGCACAGAGGGTGTCTGTGCCTGCTGTGACGCGCCCTGTGCCACAGCCCGTCCCTCTCAAACACACGGTTCAGCACACATGGAGCCACCTCTGTGTCCTTGCCCAGCACAGGCACCTCTGCCACAAGGCCTGCCCACACCTCCCAAGCCATTTTGGAGGGAGACTGGCCATGATACCCATCCCCAGGCTGGGAGAACTGCGTGCTTGCCCTGCAGAGCTGAGGGCTCCCAGAGCCCTGCAGTTGGGATTGCCCTGCAACAGTCCCAGGAACATCCCAGGACATTTGGGCTGTGTCTCTGTGGACAGCCCAGAGTGTACCAGAGAGGAAGGAAGGAAGCGGAAGACTTGAAATTCATGCCCCCAGCTGAGCCCGATCTCCAGAGGGATGGCTCATGTTCCCTCCTCCTTCTGAAAGGCACATGTACACTGTTGCTGGGAAAAAAACTCCAGGCCAAGTGATTTTTTCCAGGGATTTTTCCTAAAACCCACTAACACCCAGCATCCCAGATGGCTGATTACAGAAGACTAATACAGCACCTTGCAGAGATGTCAGAAGGAATTTGAGCAGCAGTGGAAAGAAACGTAACAAACATGAAAAGGCCGCCTCGGTGGCTGTGCAGCCATCACCCCTGTGACCAAACATAATACATAACTTTTTCTCCTCTAACTTCATAGATCATTTGAGCACAACAGGCCCGTCATGCTTTAATCTTTTCCCAGACTGCAGTTAGAAGTAAATTTATAAAAAACACTTTTCTCACATGCTTTGCAAAGTTATATGCAAAAAAATAACTTGGATCTGACACACATTTAGTTCCCAACCAGTTACTAAATATATACTCTGTGTATAACCTGTGTGTAAACCTCATTACAGACACATTGAGGGGGTCAGTACCTGAGTCTCTCAGAGCACAGTAAGTATCAGCCTGGGGATACTTAGGAGGACATTATTGTATTTCTACTACAGTATTTTGCTAGCACCAGTAAAACTGCAGTGCTACGAGATTCATGGCTTTGCTAACCCTGGAGAGACCAATTGCCTCCAGGCTTCTTATTTCTGTTCTTTTTAAACAACAGAAGATAAAAAGTGCTTGGCTGACGGACTGTTCCCTGTAGTCACAGGGTGGAGGCACTCCGAATTCCATAGTGCCCAATCTCATCCTCCATTTCCCATCGCAGGCACCCGCACGGCGTGCGAGGTAGCCTGGGCACACACCAGCCTCAGCAGGAGCACAGGCACCGACTGCAGGCTGCAGGAGAAGCTCTAACGAGGATGTTACCCTGGTGCTCCCACTGCCAGAACACTGCACACAGGATGGATGATCTGACATGCACTGAAATAACTTTACTCAGCCTGCCAAGGGATTGTTTTCATGCACATCTCCGAATTCTCCTTACAGTTCAGGAAAGGGTTTAAGTGCCTCTCACAGCCAGAACAGTTCCTTTGCAGAGTGATACCAAACGGAAAAGGTCCCTACTCTGTGCATTTTGCTGGAATCCTGAGCTCCCAGTCATGTACCTGTGAGGTCTGTTAAAGGCTGCCACCACACAAGCATTCCTTTCCATCACAGCCATGCACTTAAAATCCCCACTATCTCAGATCTTTGCAAGAAGCATAAACTGATCAAGCAAGTAAACACAAACACTAGAAGCAGTTTTTAATAAGACAGAGGTTGTGGAGGAAAAGTGCTCAAACAGCATTTTGAACTCAAGTCGCTCAAGTCAGTATTGCTAACAATATCCCAAGAGAAAATAGAATAGTATAAAGAGCTGTGTGTGTTATAGCAACATTAAACCAGTTAAGGAAGTTGATCTTTTTAGTCACCAGTAGAAATCAGTGTTAGTACCCACCTGAAGTAATACAACATTCCCAGCGCTCCTGTGTCAGCAGCACTGACTTCAGGAGCTGACACTGAGCAGGCCTGCAGCTCTGAGGCCATGAGCTTACATTTTCCAAAGAGAAGACAGTGCCTCATGACTGGGAACTCTTGGAGTAACCAAGAGCAGGAAACTCCATCCATAGATGGAGTCTCACCACAGCTTTGTCCTAAACAGTCTCAGGAATGTGCATTTTCCTTTAACCTCAGTCAGAGGAGTTGAAAAGATGAGGACAATAAAATCCAGCTGAAACAAGTGGAACTTTCTAATGACTGTTCATAAAATTAAGATTTGTAACAGCAAAAGCTTCAACCTGCACTAGGCCAGAAACCCTAATGAGAGCAAAAAGCCTGAGACTCACTGTAGCTAACAAAAGTAACTTAGTTAATCCTACCACAACCATCTGATTTTCTACACCACTGCAGCACTCCGCCCTATGCAGATAGACCACCAATACTCCCAAGCCTGCCTCACCCCTTCTTTCTGCACACCCCACAGCTGCTGCACCAGCCCCACAAATAACCAGTATTTAAGCTCCAAGAATAAAGTCCATCAGTACCAAGAGACCTGTGAACCTGAAATTATTTATCACCTTCGTAAAAATTATGCAAATGCTTGTTCAGTTTGCTACAAAATGCTACAAGCATGTTTTAAATGTTTTAATGTGCATGTATAGACCCACGTGGACATGACAGAAAAGGTTTATTTGCTTATACCAAGAGATCTAGGTTCTTGATCATAGTGAGTATCTCAAAGTAACAAAACAGATCTCATTTCACCCTGATAAACTTCCATAACACATATGAAATACTGGTCTCTCTCCCAGTGAGGTGTCTGTCTGTACCTACAAAAAGTTACTACCTAAATTTACGTTAATGTCACATCCACGCTGTGTCTCCTACCACTGTTCTGAGGTCTCACATAGCAATGTGTTTTTACCTGCGTGGCTGCCTACCAAGAGGCCATGTGATGGCACTGTGTGACCAGTTTTCAGTGCCTCGGTTTATAGGCATCTTGCTGTAAAAAGTAGTCTCCAGCTGCATAAGAACCCAACATACACCACCGTATCCACTGTGAAAAGTAAACAAGTTCTAAGGGAAAATACCAGAAGAGTACCAGTTCTAGTGCTGACTTTACACTAGAGACAGAAATTGGTTCAAACCCTTGCATGTTTAATAGATCAAGTAGGGCAGTGAGGTCAGGAGGATTTCAGCCTATCACACACACTCCAACCAGCAGGCACCAGCTCCTAGATATGGGTGACAACAGAATTATAGCCTTGCTTGGAAGCTTATCTAGGCTCTGCTGTACCTGCTTGTCAGACAGCCTCCTGCTCAAAGCTCCATTTTACTGCCTACATCTGGGGCTCGCTGAAAAAGGACAAGTACAACAGCACATAGGTTAAACTAGCCTTTATTGAAATACAGAACTATATGAAATTTGACCACAAAAACTTGAGAACACACATTAAACATCATAATTTGGAGGTGGCATGTCAATGATCTCATCCAGGGTAGCAAGGAAGTCAGCAGTTGATTGTAGGAGGTCTGGAAGTTCAAAATAAATCAAATCAGTTTATCAAACTCAGAATGCACACTAACATATGCTAGCTCCCAGCAGCTCAGCATAAACCTCTTGTATAAGCAAGGGAAATACTGCTTCATTGTGTAAGCCAATGCCACCTAACTGATCTGTTTGAAATGCACCACAAAAGATTGCTCAGTGGAGTGCTTTTCACTGGGTAATTCTCTTCACAGTCACTGGTAGGGGCTGTGTTTTGGATTCATGCTGGAAGCAGTGTTGGTAACTCAGGGACAGTTTAGTTGTGTGAGCACTGCTCAGCAGTAGAGTACAGGCCTTTTCTGCTCCTCACCCCAGCAGTGAGCAGGAGGCTGAGAGTGCTCAAGCACCTGGAAGGGAGCACAGCCAGAACAGCTGACCCCAATGGGCCCAGGGGATTCCCAGACCATGTGGTGTCATACCCAGCAGGTAAAGCTGGGGGAAGAAAGGAGGGACATCTGGAGTTATGGCACTTATCCTCCCAAGTCACCATTTCACAGGATGGAGCCCTGCTGTTGTGAGGATGCTGAACACCTGCCTGCTGATGGGAACCAAATTAATTCTTTGTCTTGCTTTTCTTAAAAGCAAGACTTTTGCTTTAGTTATCAAAACCTCTTTTAGCTCAAAGCATGAGTTTTTTCACATCTTCTCTTCTGATTTCTTCCCCATCCCACAGCAGGAGAGCAAGTAAGCAGTTGTGTGGTGCTTGGTGGCAGCTGGGTTAAGCCATAAGTCAGGAACACCACTCTGAGACAACTGCCTGAGCTGGCAGTGTTGGCCAGGTACACTGAGCTTGCCTACACAGCAGAAGCTGTTTGATACTGGTGCACTGCTCTGGTAGTTTAGACAGCAACAGCAATTCACTGCTGTAAGCCAGCTGGCTTTTTGCCCTAACCACTGATGAGCATTGTGCATACTGAAAATCATGCAAAGTTTCCACTTACTGGATTCCCATGAAATCTCTTCAATCTTCACAGGTGAAGGAACCATGTTCACATCTCTGTCATATGTCCTTTCAAATACCATGAGGGGAACCCCACACAGGTTGATATTGCTTAGTTTGTATTCTTCAGGAAGGTCAAAACTCTCAAAGTCTGTTTAAGAAAGACAGTAAGGGGGCAGTAGCCTGGGAAGCTGCAAACTCTTCTAGACTACATGAAATAGGAGCCAATCTAAAACAATATAAGTCTCTTATTTACTTGCAGTTACATCTTTTAATTGTCCATTGTTGGAAAGGGTCGCAGGAGANAAATTGTCCATGAAATCCCATACAGCAACCCTGATGAAAACACTAGACTGCCTAATAGAACTGAATTTAAAGCAGTTAGTAACTTCAGCAAGCAAAGCATACATGTTCCATTAACACCAGTCTTTGGTACAGTAATTTTCACACACTTAGATCCACATGAAGAGGAAAGCTTTAAGGACACACTTTGAAGGACTGAGACTAACTAAAATGGGCTGGCCTAAGAACAGCTTTAAAAGTTTCATCTTCAACTAGGAAGCAGTAGGAATCTCTTCAGTAGGAATCTCTTCAGTTACAAATCATCTTGACACACACTCCTCTGTGTTTCTTTGAAGACTTGTGTACCACTCAATATTTAATGAGCCAAGAAGCTAATACATGGTTATTTTGAACTTGTTTTCTGTCACCACAGTAAGAGACTCCGAATGACACATCTGAAGCACAGCCATTACTGATAGATATACCATCTCATTCCTGTTTAAGTATTTCAGAAGTAGCAAGCACCCTTATATTTCAGAAAGGACTCAGGAGAAATGCAATGCCAGAACAGCCTGGACAAATTCCTAGAACAATGCCACCACTCATGAAAGCCTTATTGGTTATTTTAATAACTACATCAATAGTTCTTACCTTGAGGACCCAAAGGAAACATTTTTTCTATTTCCGGCCAATCTTCTTCAGCCACTGTATGGCAGCTTTCTAATCCAGTCTTTTTGTTAGTCATAAGAAGAGAAAATAACATTATTTGAGCTACTGTAGAATATTTGCAGTGGCTTTCTTGTGCTGTTCAGGTCTACACAGAAGCATACCTGTCATACTTTGCTCAGCCTAAATTCTAATGCCTTCAACACAGATAAGATGAAGATGGGCAAATGCTTCAGCTGAGTTTATGTAGTGCAGTACTATATGTGGTGGTAAGAGATGACAGCACTACAACAGGTAACTCCTAACATGTGGATAAGACATGAACTCAGACTATTTTCTCTAGAACCATCTACATAGGTGCCCTGCTTTTTTAGGTAGGATAGAGTTATTTCCAGTCCTAGCAATTCTTATGAACCCACACTTTGGATTCATGATGAAAACAGCATTTAAACACACAGCTTTTTCAGCTATCCAAGCAGTGTTTACACTGTCCAGGCCTTCTCTGCTTCTCACAACCCCCCCAGCAAGGGGGCTGAGGCTGCAGAGCCGGGACAGGTGCCAGAGGGATATCCCATACTGCACACATCTCAGCAAGGAAAACTGGTGGGAAAGCAGGGCTACCACTGCTCTGGGACTAGCAAGGCATTAGTCAACCAGTGGCAAGGAACTGGTTTTGTTTTTCATGAGATTTTTAATTATTAAATTGCCTTAATCTCAGCCTATTATTTTTCTCACATTTACTCTTCAATTGTCTCTCCCTATTCCATTAAGGAGGGAGTGAGGGAGCATCTGTGTGGTGCTTAATTATGTCAGAGTTAAGCCACAACAGCAGATAAATTACAGACTTCCCCTCCTGCCCAGCGTAAGTGTGTTGTACTCACTTTGTTCACAGTGCAAAGCTGATTTTTCTGTTTTATCTTATCCATCTTGCTCATGACTCCTTCAGTTTTATTCACATTTCCAAGAGCCTTTCTGACAGAGCGAGATGTGACTGGAGAAGTACTGATGGCTTTTTTAGGAAGTGGAGTGTTAACTTGTGTTCTTTCAGCTAGGGCTTTTGCTGGAATGGGAGGTAAGAAAAAAAAAGCAAACTTCAGCAACACTAAAGCTTGCCTAAGTAAATGCACATGCTGGAAAACTGGCTGTAATGGAAATCACTGTTCACCATCTGTAACTCACAAGCATAAGCTACACTTATGACAAAAGCAGAGTTACCTTCAATTTTATACTAATTGATGAGCTTGGAAGAATTGGTTGGGTAAGTGGATTTATGAATACAAAACTATTACCATTAAAAGCAGTGGATAACAAAATGTGATTTATGCCCTTTACTTGATCCCTTACTGGCTCAGGGCAGCAAATACGCACAAGATCCTGAATGGAGCTTCAGCTGACTCTTGGGAGCATGCAGTTCACCATTCTCCTGATCAACAAAGATCAGAGTTGCCATCTTCAGATTGATAAGACTACCCTGTAGAGTTCATAGAGGAAAAAGGGAACATACTTGTTGTCACTTCTTTTATCACAACACAATTTTTAAGCAAGCCCCATTAAAAACAACAGAGCTATCACATACTGGTGGTCTCTAGACAGGGGGAACAAACCCTGACTTCCCCCCATTATTCATCAGTTCAGCTAAAGACGCTCAGGTTTGAAGGCACTATTAGTGCTCCTGCATTGTGCTCATCACTGCCGTTACACAGGTGAGCAAGCAATTCCTCATTAAAGAGGTCTGCAGGAAAACTCAGGATCACAATTAGTGAGTCTGGAAAAGATCTCTAAATGATCGAGTCCAACGCAAACACCACCATAGCACTGAGTGCCATCCAGCCTTCCCTTGAACACCTCCAGGGACAGTGACTCCACCACCCTCCGGACAGCCTGTTCTAACCGCCCTTTCAACAGGAATTCTTCCTAATGGACAAATTAACCCCTCAGCACAGTTTGATGACATTTCTTTTTGTCCTTTTGCTGGTTGCCTGAGAGAAAACACCCATCTCCACCTGGCTGCAGCCTCCTTTCGGGTGATGGTAGAGAGCGATAAGGTCTCGCCTAAGCCGCCTCTTCTCCAGGCTGAGCACGCCCACCCCCCAGCCACCCCTCACCAGACTTGCGCTCCAAACACTTCTCCAGCTTTACTGCCTTTCTCTGGGCGAAACTCCTTTTCTTTATACAGCTTGAAGCAAGCCTGGCAGCCCCAGGCCGGCCCCCACTCCCGAACCCCCGGCGCACCTCGGAAAGCGACAGCGCAGGAAGGGCCGGGGCGGCGCAGCTCGGACCCCTCACGAACGCGGCAGGGTAACCCCAGGGCCAACGGCGCCGCTTTTTAAACCGGCCCCGAGTCGCCCATTGGCCGCTTCGACCCACGCGCGGCAGCCCATTGGCTGACCGCGCCGTGCGAGCGCCGCCGCACGCAAGCTCAGGGGCGGGGCGGGCACGGGGAGGAGGCTCCGTCCCGGAAGTGAGCGCGGCCGCGGGGCATTGTGGGGCGGCGGTGCGGCCTGGCTGGTAAACACGGAGCGGGGACGAGAACCGGGATCGGGGTCGGGACCGGGATCGGGATCGGGACCGNGGAGGAGCCAAAGAAGATGACAAGGGAAGACTGGAGGAAAAAGAAAGAGTTAGAAGAACAGAGAAAACTAGGAAATGCTCCTGCTGAAGTGGATGAAGAAGGAAAGTATGTTTTACTAAAGCTGTGGTTATTCTAAAGCTGCTGAGGAAAAATGTCTTTTCCTGTTGTGGTTACAGAACAATTATGAGAGTAGCACATGATTTCAGTGAGTTTCTGTAGAATTTCAGTGAGTTACTGTAGAATTAAATAGTTGAACTTTGTCTTTTAATATTCCAGTCATCAAATATTTTCTAGAAAAATGGTGGTTCAATGTTTATCTTCTGTCAGCTACTGACAAGTCTGCTAAAAAGTCCAATCCCTTAAGCTAATAACATGTGGTATTTTAAAAGTGAGCAAAACATAGTAGAGGGGTCTTTTACTGTCTACCTCATCTGTTACCTCTCTCTTACTTTTTTAGGGCTTGTTCCTGAGAAGAGAAAGGTTGCTATATTTCTTTTCTCAGTAACATTACATAGAATAAGCCATTTGATTTGAAGTCAGGAGTTTAGGTGAATTAGGTGGCAGCAAAATCTCAAAGTCTGTGTTTATTGAACTGAGAATTAATTTTGAAGTTCATTTTACCCCCAGCTTCATTATTTATTATCAGTCCTAAAGCACTTGAACTTTAATGTGGAGGTTGTTTGTTAGACTGAGTTGTCTTGAGTTTTTTCCCTGTGCCATGTGTTCACTGCACAACATCTTTTGCAGAGATATCAACCCTCATATTCCTCAGTACATCTCCTCAGTACCGTGGTACATAGATCCTTCTAAAAGACCCACACTAAAGCATCAGAGACCTCAGCCAGAGAAGCAGAAACAGTATAACTCCTCCGGAGATTGGTACAAACGAGGAGTTCAGGAGGTATGCAAAATGTTTTTCTCATGAAATAAGGATTTGTGTTGATTACATGAGGAGATTTCTGGTTCTGTGGTTTTGAGAGGGGCGGGAGTTTTTATTCAGCAGGCAGCTCACAGTATCTGGTGATCATCAAAACACGTTTAGGCTTTGGGGAAGGCACACACGCTTGAGCGGTGTTGAAAACATGAACTTGTCATTGGGAGCCCTTCTGTGAAGCTGCCAAAGTGTCCCCAACGCTGCCCTTGTGTTTCCTGTCAGCACGCTGTGGCCACGAGGTACCGCAAGGGAGCCTGCGAGAACTGCGGGGCGCTGACACACAAAAAGAAGGACTGCATGGAGGTAAGCTTCACTTTGCTCCCTGTCTTAATGCCTTTGAATGCTGTGGGAGTTTTAATCTTTGGGAAAAATAGCTGGCTACGGATGAAATACTGGGTTTGGAAAAGCTATTTTGAAAAATGTTGCAAGTTGTGAGAGATGGCCTAGAAATTTCTAAAGAAATTACTATGTAGGAAAATTGAAGAGGGAAAGTGATACAATTCAGTGTGTCATCCATCAATTCTGTTTGTAATAAAATCTGAAATGATAGGTGAAAACGTTACTTGCTTGTTAATTGGATTGACTCAAGTGCTGTTGTGTTTGTCTTTCTGCTTCACCTCAGGTAGAAGCCATCCCCAGAAACTGTTTTAATTGCTTTCTTAATTGTAGAAAATATAAACAAGAATTTATGTAGTCTGAAGTCAGTTGTGCTATGTAAAAGTGCAGAATTACTTGCATTTGTTTACAATGCACAGCCTTACAGCGTTGAATTTAACTTGCTTTAGAGGAGCTTGATTAATAGTATTTTTTAAGGGATATGTGAGCGAGTAACCTAATGGACTGATCTTACCATCTTTTTTTTTTTTTTCTTTCAGAGGCCCAGGAAAGTTGGAGCAAAATACACAGGCATGAATATTGCCCCAGATGAACATGTGCAGCCTCAGCTGACATTTGATTATGATGGGAAGCGAGACCGGTGGAATGGTTATAACCCAGAGGAGCACATGAAAATTGTCGAGGAGTATTCCAAGGTTGATTTGGTATGTAGGTGCTCTAATTTACTGGGGAGAGAGTTAGTGTTTGGTGTGGCTGGGCTGGGAGGAGGGACACTTGCGATGTGCTCTGTTGATATTAGACCTGGTGCTAAAAAGAAATGTTTAAACAAATGCATTTTCATGCTGCACAGGCCAAACGTACACTGAAAGCCCAGAAGCTTCAGGAGGAGTTGGCATCAGGGAAACTGGAGCAAGTAGTAAGTAAACTTACCTAATTTATTTTTGCTTAGGCTGAATAAATATAAAACTGCTTTCTGACTCTTTTACAGGGTCTGCTATTGGGTTTTATACCCTTCAGTAATTTAAAGGTTTTCCTAGCACCAGCATGTTCTCTGTCACACTCAAGAGCTTTGAAGCATCTTTTTTCAGTTAAGAATTGCTTTGTGTTCCCCTTATGGACAGAAATTCTGTGTGATTGTTACTGTTGCTGAAATTAATGACATGGAATTTTGGGTCAGAAGAGCTTGTTTTCTGTGTAGTAATTTTTTTTTTCATATACTGAAATGCTTTTCCCGTATTTATAGATTGGTATAGTCCGATTAGTGCTGAGGTGATGACTGTGCATTAATTTAGTAATGTTTAATGTAAATTGGAATAGGAAGGTGTTTCCTTAAGAAGAAGCAATTTGGTTTAAGATAAAATTACTGCGCAGTGTCTTACAAAATGGGGTGAAAAATAGAGTCTGCTGCTGGTCAGTAGGTTTTTTAAAGCCTCCTTGCAGAGGCTGTGCTGTCCCCTCGTGGGTGGTCGCTAGGTGGCACAGTGACCTTGAGCTGCCACCCAGCCCAAACTACAGTGCTTTGACCTCAAAAGAAGAGATTCTTCCTCTTTTCATGCCCGTTTTATGAAGCAAATACTGTTGGCTTCTGTATACCTACTGCTTATAAAATGGAACTGTAAGAAGAGAAGTGTGTTTGAAATTTAAGAACAGTATCTGAGGGAGAGGACTGAAACTGATTAGCACGGTCGGTGCTGGGCAGTTGCTGGTCCATGTTGCAGGGCCCACAGCTGTTCCCATTTTACTGCTGCAAGTATTTTTCAGTTAAAGACTAAGCAGGTTAAAAGAATAAAATCTGGCTGTGTTTGTCAAACTTAAATTCTGCCTTCTGTTTCTGCTTAGTATTCCTGTAAATCCTAACTAAATTCTTGAATATATATCTCCTTAATTCTTTTTTAAGCTTTCAGAGTTGAAACTTGGTTACATTCACATAATATGAAATGTTATAGTCTAAATCCTCAGTGTACAAAGGCATAACAAGCTCTAAATAACAGCAACAGTTTTAGAATTTGCTGGTCTTGCAAAGAATTGGAAATTTTGTTGGGGATACAGTGAAAAGTTGTCCAACATGTGTCTGTCGCAGAGACAGCTAAGAGCATATTCCTAAAATGTTATGTAACATTGTTTCTGCATTTGAGGCCAATGGTAAATTGTATTTTGTATCCAGCATGAAGCTGTGCTTTGATTGCCCTTTGTATCCCTGCCATCTTGCCTTTTTCCACTGTCTTGTCTTCTCTGCTGATGTGCTCTTTGTTTGCTGCAGAACTCCCCAAGACACCAGTGGGGAGAAGAGGAATCAAATTCACAGACAGTAAGATGATTACCCACTGCATCACACTACGGGCAAAGAAAGAACCTGTAGCTAGTGGAACAGTAAAGGGTGGCACAAGTGTTTGAGTGTTGTGTCCCTGCCAGTGCCTACCTCTTCTTTGGGCAGGGGTTGCTGGATTTCATAAAGAGGCTTTTTGTTTTAATTCCTGTGTGTTGTCAAACCTTCGAGATGCAAGCACATAACTAGATTTTATCATGTGGTGTATTTTGACCAAAACAGCTGTTTTCTTAATATCATCATAGTTACGTTCTGATAGCTATTTCCATAGAAGGAAGTGAAATTCTTTAACAAGAGTGCTTCTGAACTGTTGAATATTAGATTAGCCTGAGAGCATGCTTAAGCCCAGGTGAACTGTGCCACACTGTAACTACAGGGATTGCAGAATTTTAAGGAAACCACTAAAATCAGATTCGTGTACATATCTCCCAAGTGAAGGAGCTCTTTTAGTTAGAAATTTTCCTTTTCTCCTCAGGAAAGAGATCATAACAGTGAAGATGAAGATGAAGACAAATACGCAGATGACATTGACATGCCTGGGCAGAACTTTGACTCAAAAAGACGCATCACAGTCCGAAATCTACGTATTCGGGAAGACATTGCTAAGGTGAGTAAAGAATTCTGTACAGGTGTTCTTCTGTGTTCTTGAGAGTTAATTTCAACAAATTATACTTTCAGTCATTAATGACTTTGTTTATGGGTCTAGGGGTTTGGAAGTTAAGGTCTGTTCTCAGTTCTGTTCCTGCCCATGTTGTGACTTTATCAAGGTTGTACTTTAGCATAGGTAGAACATCTTAAATCATCTAAACTGGGGGATGCAGGAATAACCTCAGTTCTTTTAAAATCATAAATATTAAGTATCTTTTTATGTTGGTTTTTTTTTTTCCCTAGTACTTGCGGAATCTAGATCCAAACTCTGCTTATTATGATCCCAAAACAAGAGCAATGAGAGAGAACCCTTATGCCAACACAGGCAAAAATCCAGATGAGTAAGTAAAAATGAGGTCATGCTTGTATATACAACAAAATACTTAAAACTGAGATTAATAGTTTTATATTTTCTTTCACCTGTATGTCCTTTAGCTAATGAGTCTCTAGTCAGTTATGTATACACATATTAGTGCACCTGGAAAAAAACCCTGTTTTTTTAGGAACACATTTTGGTTTAGTATATAGAAGTGGTATTTTTGTAATACTGACTGATCCTTAATTTTCAGGGACATGTGGACCATGGTTTAGTGTAATTATCTGTACAAGGGCTAGGGCACTGCTACATCTAGAGGTAATGCATGTAAACAATAATTATATTTATGTAAAGTATTTCAGTATCCAAATCTTAAACTTTATCCCTTGTTTCTTGGTTCTGGAGACTGGCATGATGTGTTTGTGGTACCTAACAAAATATTTGAATTAGGAGTAAGATCTCCTATATTAATGGATTCTGCATAGAAAAGGTATGAAAGCTTTGGCATTGTCTAGATAACTTCGTTAAAGCTGCCATAGGCTGGCTTTTGGCTGCACACTTGGCTGTCCCCCTTAAACCCCAAGTCAGACATTTGACTTCTGTTGTGCTGGGAACATACAGAGCAGGCAGGCTGTGAGTAAAACGTATTCAGAGAGCAGTAATTGGATTAGCTCGCTGCCTAAAATAGAGTGGCAGTACCTCAGTGACAGCAAATAATGAATGCTCTTTCCACCTCTCCTTATCTCCAGCTAGAGTACCACCAGTCAGTTCTTGTTTTTAGAGGTGGATGCTTTTGATTTTCTCTCAAGTCATAATTTGACCTTTGTTGAATCTAAGTTTCTGCCACAGTTTTGCAGACTAAATTTTTCCGAGTGGCTTTGGGAAGATGAAAGAGTGAGGAATTGGATTGCTAGCATTATTTGATCCTCAGTGTGTGTTTCATGTACTGGCTGTGCATCCCTTCAAGGGCTGTGCGCAAGTGTCTCAGCTTTACTGAGAGCAGTAAAGCTGTCCCAGACTTTCTTTAACTCAGCCAAATGTGCCGGGTCTGCATTGAAGAGTTAAAAATCCAGAAGTGAGAATCACTGTGCTGGAATCTCACAGACTGTAAATGCATATTTATTGTGTAACTGGGTCCAAGTTTAACTTTTAGTGCTTGGCATCTCAGACAGAGCTTCAAGTCTGTGTCATGTGTCCCTGTGACCACAGACCTCGCGGGTTGTGAGTGGCTGCCTAATGCTTGCAAGGCTTTACAGGTTTTTGTTTCATGTATCAATTCACCCTCTTCTGTTCTTAACTCTTAGTGCACAAGAGAATTTTTACTTGCCTGTTGCCCTTCTGTGTTTGTGTTTAAGAGGAAATGACATTTCAAATGCTAAGAATTGTGTTCTTTTCTGCAGAGTTGGTTATGCAGGTGACAACTTTGTTCGCTACACAGGCGATACCATTTCAATGGCACAGACTCAGCGTAAGTAGGGGTTGGGGTTGGGGTTTTTTGAAGGAAATTGACTTAAAATACTTAACAATGCTGCTTTCTTGCGAAACTGAAATAAGTAAATCGTTATAGATAAAGGCCTTCTTGTACATTGCTTCAGAATTAAAGAATGTAATTTGACTGTGTATGTCAGTTTTAGAGTAAGTATTGATGGAACTCTTGTGTGTGCACAGTGTTTGCCTGGGAGGCTTACGACAAAGGCTCTGAAGTTCATCTGCAAGCAGACCCTACAAAATTAGAGCTCCTTTATAAATCTTTCAAAGTGAAAAAAGAAGATTTCAAGGCACAGCAGAAAGAAAGCATCCTAGAGAAGGTAATAGGCGTTTGGGTTTATTTAGTAGGAATTCTTTTGAGTTTGAAGTCTGGATCTTAGAGGACAAGTCATATTACTAATCCTATGTGAGAGGGCATCAGGCGTTCTCAGCAGCTTAGACTTAAAATATTTTTATATTTATGCACACTATCTCATCAACTGATGAATTTTATTATTTAGCATAGGGACCTTTGAAGGTCCACTGGTATTTATATTATTGGGAGCTCTTCCCTTAACTATCAGACTTTCTCCACTGAAGAAATCTGAATTTCTTTCTGACTCAAATTTTGGGTACAGTCTTTTAGATAAATACTTGTATTTTGCAACTTATTACTTGGACAACTAAAAAGAACTAAATCCGTTTAGATTCTAACTATGTAAACATTCAGCTTCAGAGGGGGGCAGGAAGTATTGCTCTGGTTGTACCCAAGCCGTTTGGCTTGGACTCTCAAGTTTTTCTGCTTTGAGGGAGGATTATCACTGTTGTCATTCTCCAAGCATAAAACAAAAACAAACAAACAAAAAAAAACCACAACAAAAAACCACATGCACACCAAAAACCCCACAAAACTAAACACCAGAAGACTCCACAGAGGCCATAGGAGATGGTGGATTTCTGTCTTAACTCTTCACTAAAGATTAAACTGTTTCTGTCCACTTTTGTGCCTTCTTGACAAGGTACCAAAGGTGCTGGTTTTGAAATGTTTGCTTAACTATATAAAAGGTGAGGTTTTTTTCCAAAACGATTACATGTCATTTCTATTTGCATTTTAGTATGGAGGACAAGAACATTTAGATGCCCCCCCAGCTGAACTGCTGTTAGCTCAAACAGAAGATTATGTGGAGTATTCTAGGCATGGAACAGTCATCAAAGGACAGGAGAAAGCTATTGCTTGTTCTAAGTATGAAGAGGATGTGAAGATCAACAACCATACAGTAAGTCCTAGGTTGCATTAAGCTTTTTAAAAATTGAATACCATCCCATTGGAGGTCAGTTAGGATGCAGTACAATATAATTAATACACCAAATCTATTTCTCCTATCTCAAAGTGACACTCTCCCTTTTCTGCTAAGGAGAAACTTTGAGTTGCCACAGCTGTGATGTGAATTTGAAGAGTTGCCGTGGCAATCTTAAACTGAACAGGAAGTTACGCTATTTGCCTTCCACTTTGAGTATAAGTTGACCATGTCCTATTGTGGTTCTCTTTTTTGACAGTGTACCTGTAAGGCTCATGTAAAATAGCAAAAGTATTTCTCTTAGCTTCATTTTGGACTGTTTGAGTAATTTACTTACCAGGATATCAGCTCAGGAGTAAATTTTAGCCTGCCTCTTCCATCATAAACTGTATGGTGTGTTCTCTTGCAGTGCATTTGGGGTTCATACTGGAAAGAAGGCAAGTGGGGTTACAAGTGCTGTCACTCCTTTGTCAAGTACTCCTACTGTACAGGAGAAGCTGGGAAAGAAATTGCTGTAAGTATTCTCTTGTTTATTCACGTGGAAAGAGCTCAAAAGCTTTCATATTCCTTACTTAAGGTTTAGACTGTTCTGCTTTTTGGGGGAGGTTGGGTTTTTTAGCGATTTGTGGGATTTTTTTTGTCCTTCCCTTTTCAGATGCGATCAGTAACAGGGTATCGTTGTTCTTGTCTGTTTTATAGAATACAGAGGCAAATTTAATGGAAGAGCAGCCTGGGGAGGAAGAACACATGACAAAACCCAAAACACTGATGGAGGTAGGATGTTTCCCTTTCTCAGGAAGACAAATACTTCTCCTCAACATTTTAACTACAAAAATTCTGTAGAGTCATGATAAACCTGAAAATTAATAGACTGCATTTTTAGAGCATTAACATCTCCATTGAAAACTAAACTCTCAGATAGCGTTAATGGAAGTTTGGATTTAGTGGTTTGGGCATTATTAATTTTGGCAAGTTGAATCTTAACTTGTTTCCCACCTTACAGATCCACCAAGAGAAACAGAAAGAGAAGAAAAAGAAGAAGCACAAGAAGAGCTCAAATTCTGACAGTGAGGGTGAAGAGAAAAAGAAGCAAGAAAAACTAAAAAAGGTGCACTATAATCTTCAGTGGCTTTGTGGCAAAAGGAGCATGACATATTTTACAGCATCAGTTTTATGAAGCCTATAATGTAGTTCTTGGTGATGTACCATGGGCGAGTTTGAGGCTAATTTTGGGCTAAATTAAATATAAAATGCCGTTAGATGTTCTAAAGTCCATCCCCTATTCCTCAGGCAAAACTTCAATAAATATTTAGTTTTGAAAGACTTAATTTAGATGACTTAGAACCTTTCATGTCTAGGCACCTATTACACCTGTAAGTGTATAAAAGACACTGCAGAGCACAATGATTTGTGTATTGAAGAAAGATGGAGAGAGCAAAGGCAGTGTCAGATCTTCCCTTGGCACTTTGTTTCCCAGGCTTGGCCCAGTCCCATGGCTGATTTAGTAAATCCTTGCCCCAGGCCATGCACTGCTGAGCAGCAGTGCAGTGGGCACAGCAGCCTGCCTCGGGCTGCTCTGAGAGCAACCCTATTGAAACCGTGGTTAACTCAAGCAGGGCACAAATGCAACTTCTTTTCCAGTAGCAACAGTTGTAGTTTGAGGAATGAGATAGCACAAAGCATTTAAAAATTAAAACCCCAAACGTTTAACAAAAAATAATGAACGATTCAATTGTACTTGCTAGATCACTGTTCTATTTTAGGTAAATCATGTGAGTTTCTTACTTGATTTGACTTTGGGAAAGACATGAAAGTGTCTTGTTTACTATGGCATTTTACCATAATTTTATGTTAAACACTAAAAAATGAGCATTAAGTGGAACGTGCTGTGGGTGGGCCAGGTGTGCATTGCTTATCCCAGCCTTGTGCTTGCTCCTTGTCCATCCTGCGAGAATCTAAGTCAAACCTTCAGTGTTGGGGGTTTTTTTTGTTTCACTTTCATTGTTGAGTTTTTAATTCTCTTTATTTCAGGCTCTAAATGCTGAAGAGGCTCGACTTCTCCACATCAAAGAAATCATGCAGTTAGATGAGAGGAAGAGGCCGTACAACAGCCAGTATGAAGCCAGGGAGCCAACAGAAGAGGAGATGGAGGCCTACAGGATGAAAAGGCAGAGACCCGATGACCCCATGGCCTCTTTTCTTGGGCAGTAGTCAGCACAGGAGGGGACACCATTCCAGCACGAGGCTTTTTCCAGTTGTTTACAACTCTCTAGACACTTGATTCCCTTGCACGTGTCTGAGAAGGCAGAAACCTTTTTGTGCTCTGAAGATACTTGTGAAAGCTGCTTTCAGCAGACATGAGCAGTTAGTACTTCCTGGAGTTTTGTAAATGTGTGTGTATGTATACAGATACAGGCATATATATATAACATACGTATAGATAAAATACACACACCTACCCTCTGAGTTCTTGAAGGAGATCTGACTGAAATCCTAGGTTTATTTGCCCACCTACTATATATATTTTTATATATATATATTTGGCCAACTAATGCATAAAGCTGTGATACAGTACAACTGACTAGTCAGAAGAAATGATCAGCAGTGTCAATATTGAACAAAAATTGTTGACAGAAAATTGACACAACTACTAGAGGGTCTTACTTGTAAAGCCTGTCTCATGACTGTAAAAGAATACATCGTTTCTTGATCACTTTGCAGTAATGTAAAGTAAAATGTAATGTAAATGCACTTTGGAAATGTAAAAAGGAATTGCTTTGTTCTGGTTAAATCAATGTAAAGATCTTAAGTGCTGTCTAGCCTTTTAAATGAAAGGGTTAGGAGAAGCTGACTGTAGTTTTAAATTCCAGTTGTTTCTTCAGATGTATTTCCACAGAAATTTCAATTGCAGAGATCTGAGTTCTTGGGTTTCCTTTTGATAGCAGTATCCTGTCACGTGGTGTGACACCAATTGTCAGGCTCTAATCCTGTGTGAGTACGAGAAGCAGCATCTGCTTTGGTTTGACAGTATTAGTCCTTAAACTGGGGGTTTCCCCTTTTAACTAATTAAAAGTTGAAGAACTGGGTAAAAAACTGCACAGCATGACTTAAGAGTTGGAAGGCTTGGGAGTTACTTCTTTTGAGGCTTAAACTGTCTTTCCAAGCAGAAACTGCTCTTTTCCACAAATAATTACATACAGAAAACATACCTGTAAGTGTCCTGTGTGGTTTCACAGACACTTTGCGGACTGAATGTTTTGATTTGGCACACGTAGCTTGATGGTGGCAATTCTGCCCTGGTCTGCAATGTAGTTCTGTATTAATA